>JAAAKG020001248.1:0-21819 GCA_010014905.2 Druon quercuslanigerum
TCCACATTGCAGCAACCATGTATCAAAATTGGAAAGCAGTATTGTAGAAATATTGTAGAAATATTATAAATCAACATAGTAGTCAAATTTTAGCACTAATAGTAATTAACATACAAAAGCAACATTTTTAGCTATGTTTTGAACCCAAATTGCAAATCCACATTCTATGAATATTTTAAATAAGTCTAGTTTTCGGCAGTATCAGTTATTGTACAGTGTAGCCGGCAACATTGTAGCAATATTGCCAATCCATAATGCAGCAACATTGTAGCAACATTTAATATCAGAATCACAGAAATATTGTAGCAATATTGTAAATAAACATTGCTGCAAAATTTCAGCACTACTATGAATCAACATACCAACTAAACATTGCAGCAATATTATAAATCGACAATGAAAATCAGAACTATAAGAATGCTATAATTTAAAGTTTCAACTCAACATTGTAGCAGCATCGTAAACGTTTAAAAAAATTAAATCCGAAAAATTAGCATTGTAGCAATATTTATATTCCACATTGCAGCAAGGTTATATCCAAATTTTAAGCCTGCATTGCAGAAATATTGTAACAATATTGTAAATCAAGGTATTAGTCAAATTTTTAGCACTACTATGATTTAACATAAGAACTTAACATTGCAGCAATATTATAAATCGACAATGCAAATCAGAGCTATAAGAATACTATAAGTTAAAGGTTTAACTCAACATTGTGGCAACATTGTAAATGTTAAAAAAATTAAATCCGAAAAATTAACATTGTAGAAACATTGATAATCCACATTGCCACAAGGCTGTATCAAAAATTTTAACGCTGCATTGCAGAAATATTGTAGCAGAATTGTAAATGAACATAGTAGCCAGATTGGAGCACTAATAAAAATTAACATAGCAAAACAATATTTTAACTTTACTTTGAATCAATATTGCAAATCCGCATTCAATAAATATTTTTAAATACTGTAGGTTCCGGTAGTGTCGCTTGATGTACCGTATAATATGCAATATTGTCAATCCATATTGCAGAAACATTGTAGCAGCATTCAATATCAGAATTGCAGAAATATTGTAGCAATATTGTAAATCAACATTGCAGCAAATTTTCAGCACTACTATCAATTAACATTACAACTAAACATTGCAGCAATATTGTAAATCAACAATGCAAATTTTTTTGTATTTTTTTGAGCCAAAGCATTCAATTTTGACATCAGCAATAGAAAGAGCGTTAGTTTTCTTTTTAAAAATTACTAAAGACCATTCATCTACTTTTTTTCTGACTGCAAATTTTGCACGATTTTCCTGCAAGTTCAATTTGACCTTCATACGACCTTCTATAGGTGACCTTGACCTTAGACCTTAATTCATATCTGAACGTAAAATTTCCCGCTCTTTCAATTGCCGTTGTCAAAAATAAGGAGTTCCCATTTAAAAAAAAAAAACAAAATTGACTTTGAAATAACCTTGACAGCGAGGTGCAAGGTCAAATCCAAGGACACTATTAAATTCCCCGGGAAAAATTATTAAAGACTTCATTCTAATTTTAATTTTCTACTTTAAACTTTTTTAAATTTTCTGGGTTTTCCATACTTTTTCCTCACCCTGTTTAATAATTGACACGTCCAGAATCTAAACCAATTGACAATGTTGTTGCAATATTGATTTGCAATTTAAATTTAAAATATTGTTATAATCCTTCTTAGCTTTGTTGATTTACAACTTTGGTTTGTTATGTTAATTCACAACAGTAATAAAATTTTCTGCAATGCTGAATTCAAATTTTGCTCTAATATTTCTGCAATTATGTGCTTCAATGTTGCTATAATTTTCTGCAATATGGATTAATATCATTGCTACAATATTTATTTTTTACATAATGATTTAACTTTTAAACTTGTTTTTGTTCAACTAAGCCTTATGATATTGATCAATCGATTTCAAACTCAGCACAGATTATAAGGTACAAAAATTAAAATTTTCAGATTCAAGCTGTTTTTAATTATAAATATTATAAATGTATTAGAAAAGGAGTTCAACTTTGATGAATTGATAAAAATATTTTACTGAAATTATATTTCTGTTTATCAAATTTTATCTAAAATGTTGCTTTGCTATGTTGATTCTTAGTAGTGATAAAATTTTTCTACAATGTTGAATTACAATATTGCTACAACATTTCTGCAACGCTGCTTTATAATTTTAATGCAATGTTGCTGTGAGTGAATTAACAATATTGCTACAATGTATTTTTTTATTATTTACATATTCAATTTTTTAACATTTACATTGTTGCTACAATGTTTACTTGCAACTTTGAATTATAGTATTCTTATAACTTTGATTTGTATTGTTCATTTACAATATTGCTGCAACGTTTATTTTTTATGTTAATTCATTGTAGTGATGAAAATTTGCTGCAATGTTGATTTACAATATTGCTACAATATTTCTACAATGCTTTGTTGAAATGTGGAAACAACGTTGCTGCAATGTGCAGTATCAATATTGCTAAAATGTAAATTTTGGTTATTTTAAGATTTTTTAACATTTCAAATGTTGCTACAATGTTCACTTGAAGCTTAAAATTATAGTATTCTTGATTATTCTTGATAGATCTGATATGCATTGTTGATTTATAATATTGCTGCAATGTTTAGTTGTTATGTTGATTTATAGTAGTGCTGAAAATTGGCTGCAATGTTGATTTAAAATATTGCTACAATATTTCTGCAATGCTGATATTGAATGCTGCTACAATGTTTCTGCAATATGGATGGACAATATTGCACATTATACGGTACATCAAGCGACACTACCGGAACCTACAGTTTTTTAAAAATATTTATAGAATGCGGATTTGCAATATTGATTCAAAATAAAGTTAAAATATTGTTTTGCTATGTTAATTTTTATTAGTGCTCCAATTTGACTACTATGTTCATTTACAATTCTGCTACAATATTTCTGCAATGCAGCGTTAAAATTTTTGATACAGCCTTGCTGCAATGTGGATTATCAATGTTTCTAAAATGTTAATTTTTCGGATTTAATTTTTTTAACATTTACAATGTTGCTACAATGTTGAGTTGAACCTTTAACTTCTAGTATTCTTATAGCTCTGATTTGCATTGTCGATTTATAATATTGCTGCAATGTTTACTTGATATGTTGATTCACAGTAGTGCTAAAAATTTGACTAATATGTTGATTTACAATATTGCTACAATATTTCTGCAAAGCGGCGTTAAAATTTTGATACAGCCTTGCTGCAATGTGGATTATCAATGTTTCTATAATGTTAATTTTTCGGATTTATTTTTTTTAACGTTTACGATGCTGCTACAATGTTGAGTTAAAACTTTAAATTATAGCATTCTTATAGTTCTGATTTTCATTGTCGATTTATAATATTGCTGCAATGTTTACTTAGTATGTTGATTCACAGTAGTGCTGAAATTTTGCAGCAATGGTTATTTACAATATTGCTACAATATTTCTGCAGTGCTGATAATAAGTGTTGCTACAATGTTGCTGCAATATGGATTGGCAATATTGCTACAATGTTAACTCTTGTTATTTACTGATTTAATTGTTTGAAAATATTTTTTCTCCGCGCAACGTTAAGATACTGATCAATCGATTTCAAATTCTACACAGATTATATTATACAATAAATAACACTACCGGAAGCTACACTTATTTACAATATTCATAGAATGTGGATTTGGAATTTTTATTTAAAATATAGCTAAAATGTTGTATTGCTATTTTAATTATTATCAGTGCTAAAATTTGACTGCTATGTTGATTTATAATATTGCTACAATATTTCTGCAATGCTGCAATAAAATTTGGATACAACGTTGCTGAAATGTGGACTATCAATATTGCTAGAATGTAAATTTTTGTTGTTTACATATTTAATTTTTTTTAATTTACAAGGCTGCTACAATGTTGACTTGCAACAAATATTGCTTTGCCTTGTTAATTATTATTAGTGCTAAAATTTGACTAGTATGTTGATTTACAATAATTCTACAATATTTCTGCAATGCCGAGTTAATATTTGGACAGAACCCTGCTACAATGTGGTTTATCAACATTGCTACAATTTTAATTTTTGTTATTTACTGATACACTTTTTTAAACTTATTTTTACTTGGCTAAACCTTAGGATATTGATCAACTGATTTCAAATATTGCTACAATGTTTCTGCAATGCTGCTTTCCAATTATGATACAATGTTGCTGCGAGCGTATTAACAATATTGCTACAATGTAAATTTTTATTGTTTACAGATTTAATTTTTTAAAAATTTATGATGTTGCTACAATGTTGACTTTCAACAAATTTTGCTTTGCCATGTTAATTATTATTAGTGCTAAAATTGGACTACTATGTTTATTTACAATAATGCTAAAATATTTCTGCAATGCAGCGTTAATATTTGGACACAACCATTCTACAATGTGGATTATCAATATTGCTACAATGTTAATTTTTGTTATTTACTGATACAATTTTTTAAACTTATTTTTACTTGGCGCAACCATAGGATATTGATCAATCGGTTTCAAATTCTAGGCCTGCTATAGTGTACAATAACTGATACTGCCGGAAACTAGACTTATTTAAAATATTCATAGAATGTGGATTTGTAATTTGGGTTCAAAATATAGCTTAAATTTTGCTTTTGTATGTTAATTACTATTAGTGATAAAATTTGACTACCATGTTGATTTATAATATTTCTACAATATTTCTACAATACTGCTTTCCAATTTTGATACATGGTTGCTGCAATGTGGAGTATCGATATTGCTGCAATGTATTTTTTAAATAGATTTTTAACATTCACAATGTTGCTACAATGTTGATTTAAAACTTTCAATTATAGTATTTTTATAGTTCTGATTTGTATTGTCGATTTACAATATCTCTGCAATGTTTATTTGCTACGTTGATTTATAGTAGTGCTGAAAATTTTCTGCAATGTTTATTTACAATATTGCTACAATATTTATGCAATGTTGATATTGAATGTTGCTACAATGTTGCTGCAATATAGATTGGCAATATTGCTACAATGTTAAGTTTTGTTATTGACTGATTAAATTATTTTTAAACTTATTTTTACTCGGCTAAACCTTAGGATATTGATCAATAGATTTCAAATTCTACACAGATTTTAAGGGATCCAAAACTAAACTTTTCAGTACACGGTTTTTTTATTATTATTAAAACTATAAATGTATTAAAATGATATTATCTTTTATAAAATAATATAAATATCCTAATAAAATAACAGTTTTGTTTCTACTAGTTTTGAGAACAATTTCTGAATATATTGAAACGACCCTCATCGCTGCCATTATACGAGAACACACAATATGCTGCATAATAATCGACTCGACCAGAAACTGCACTTACTCTTAACTACCAGTGTTTCCGACTATTTACTGGAATCATATAACCACATGCAAAATACAACAGAGGAAGATACGAGCAAGGCTCTTAAAATAGATCATAATTCTGGATTATGTATTTATAAACGTACATTCTCGTCTTTTAGTGAACTGATTATGATTAAGTTAAAATTGAATTAAATTAAATTAAATTTAAAATAAATAAAAATATTAATTTCCTAAAAATTAAATTACACTCGTCTGAGCGTCACTAAAAGTAATTGATGACTTTTAAACATGTTATCCTGACCGAAAATAAATTAGAAATTTTTGTTTAAACTGTTAGAAGTATTTTAAAAGTCTAAGTGGAAATAGTCCTAGTAGAGATATTCGTGTATTTCTGAATAGAGAATATTGCATGAATATTTTTTTTTGATCCAGGAACTTTTAAAATTTTGTACCTTGATTGAACTTATGTTATGGCCTACAAAATTTTATTGCAAAAATCTGACACTTATAGGACGTAATCTTTAATTTTTTTGTAGTTAAGGCTAAAAAACTGAAAAAAATCCCTTTGTGTTCCCCAGATATGACTAAAAATGTCCTAGCGTTGCCCGGTAAGATTTCTCAAGTTTTTGACTCAAATTAAAGGCAACGTTTCAAAGATAAAATTTGGTAAATTTCAGATTTTTGTTAAAATCATTCCATATATTTTGGTTGTGGTACAAAATCCGAGACATTGTGGTCGATTGTCGACTGATTCTCAACGCAGATACGCTTGGACATTTTAAAACATGTTTCAAAAACTCCTAAAGATTTCAGAGTTTTGTTATAAATTCCTTGGGCTCTGTTCCACTTATTGTACAAAATTCGAGAAAGTCTTTGATCTTTTAAAAAAGTTCTTAAGCCATATTTCTTCTCCAAACTGTCAGAAACCTCTTTACTAAGGCTGATTCAAAATCAAATTTAATTAGCTCTATGATTATTAAAAAAAATCTCTAACTTAATTCAGACGAAACATAACTCGTTTGGAACTAAAGTTAGGCAGCCGAAATTTATGAGAGGCTATCTTCTCAATCCTATGTTTAATTGAAGGGCAGGAAACTTAAAAAATATTAACCGCTTTCTGAGATATGAATAAAAATGTGTTTCAAGGGCATCAGTGATTCTTAGTACCACACTCGGTCGGAAATAAAGCTAGCCAAATTTAAGTTGGAAAATTCTCTTTTCTAAATCCTATATTTAATTCAAGGCCAGAAAACTTTAAAAATATTATTAAGTTGCAGCGGTATGAATGAAAATGCATTTCAAGGTCATTAGTGATTATTAGTACCGCACTCGGTCGGAAATTAAGCTAGACATATGAAATTTGGAGAATTCTCGCTTCGAAATCCTATATTTAATTCAAGGCCAAAAAACTTTAAAAATATCTACAAGTTCTTGCGTTATGAATTAAAATGCGTTTCAAGGTCATCAGTAATTATTAGTATCGCACTTGGTGGAAAATAAAGATAGACATGAAATTTGAAGAATTCTCTCTCCTAAATCCTATATTTAATTCAAGGCCATGAAACTTCAAAAATATTGATGAGTTCCAGCGGTGTGAATGAAAATACATTTCAAGGTCATCAGTGATTATTAGTACCGCACTAGGTCGGAAATAAAGCTAGACATATGAAATTTGGAGAATTCTCTCTTCTAAATCCTATATTTAATTCAAGGCCAAAAAACTTTAAAAATATCTACAAGTTCTTGCGGTATGAATGAAAATGCATTTCGAGGTCATCAGTTATTATTAGTATCGCACTTAGTCGGAAATAAAGCTGGACATATGAAATTTAAAGAATTCTCTCTTCTAAATCCTATATTTAATTCAAGACCAGAAAACTTAAAATATATTAACAGGTCCCTGCGGCATAAATGAAAATGCTTTTAAGGTCATAAGTGATTCTTAGAGCCGTACTCGGTTGGAGATAACGCTAGATATCTGAAATTTTCAGAATTCTATCCTCTAAATCCTACGTTTGATTGAAGGCCAGAAAATTTAAAAATATCAACATGTTCCTGCGGTATTAATGAAAACGCGTTTCAAGGTCATTACTGATTCTTAGTACCGCACTCGGTCAGAAATTACGCTAGACATCTGAACTTTGGAGAACTCTATCCTCTAAATCCTATATTTAATTTAAGGCCAGAAAACTTCAAAAATATTAATAAGTTCTAGCGGTATGAATGAAAATGCATTTCAAGGTCATCAGTGATTATTAGTATCGCACTAGGTGTCTAGCTTTAGACATGTGAAATTTGGAGAATTCTCTCTTCTAAATCCTATATTTAATTAAAGGCCAAAAAACTTTTAAAATATTAGAAAGTTCCTGCGGTATGAATGAAAATGCTTTTAAGGTCATCAGTGATTCTTAGTGCCGCACACGGTTGGAGATAACGCTAGATATCTGAAATTTGCAGAATTCTATCCTCTAAATCCTTTGCCTAATTGAAGACCAGAAAACTTATAAAGCTGAAGATATGAAATTTGCAGAATTCTCCCTTATAAATCCTATATTTAATTCAAGGCCAGAAAACTTCAAAAATATTAATAAGTTCCAGCGGTATAAATAAAAATGCATTTCAAGGTCATTAGTGATTATTAATACCGCACTAGGTCGGAAATAAAGCTAGACATAAGAAATTTGGAGAATTCTCGCTTCGAAATCCTATATTTAATCAAAGGCCAAAAAACTTTTAAAATATTCTTAATTGAATGGTAGAAATCTAAAAAATAATAAGAATTTCCTAAGATATGAAGATATGAAGACAGAAAACTTAAAATATATTTACAAGTTTCTACGGTATGAATGAAAATGCGTTTCAAGGTCATCAGTAATTCTTAGTGCCGCACTCGGTCGGAAATAACGCTAGATATCTGAAATTTGGAGAATTCTGTCCTCTAAATCCTATGTTTAATTGAAGACCAGAATATTTGAAAAATATCAACAAGTTCCTTCGGTATGAATGCAAATGCGTTTCAAGGTCATCAGTGATTATTAGTACCGCAATAGGTCGGAAATAAAGCTAGACCTATGAAATTTGGAGAATTCTCTCTTCTAAATCCTATATTTAATTCAAGGCCAAAAAACTTTTAAAATATTCACAAGTACCTGCGGTGTGAATGAAAATGCTGTTTAAGGTCATCAGTGATTCTTAGTACCGCACTCTTTCGGAACTAAATCTAGACATCCGAAATTTTTGGCAAGGTATATTCTAAATTCTATGCTTAATTGAATGGAATAAATCTAAAAAATAATAAGAATTTCCTAAGATATGAAGATATGAAGACAGAAAACTTAAAATATATTTACAAGTTTCTACGGTATGAATGAAAATGCGTTTCAAGGTCATCAGTAATTCTTAGTGCCGCACTCGGTCGGAAATAACGCTAGATATCTGAAATTTGGAGAATTCTGTCCTCTAAATCCTATGTTTAATTGAAGACAGAAAACTTAAAATATATTTACAAGTTTCTGCGGTATGAATGAAAATGCGTTTCAAGGTCATCAGTAATTCTTAGTGCCGCACTCGGTCGGAAATAACGCTAGATATTTGAAATTTGGAGAATTCTGTCCTCTAAATCCTATATTTAATTGAAGACCAGAAAATTTAAAAAATATCAACAAGTTCCTGCGGTATGAATGCAAATGCGTGTCAAGGTCATCAGTGATTATTAATACCGCACTAGGTTGGAAATAAAGCTAGACATATGAAATTTATGGGAAGATATCTTCTAAATCCTATATTGAATATAAGGCCATTAATCTTAAAAAATTATTACGGAATTAAACAAAAACAAAAATTTTTAAAGACTGATTTCGCAGATACTACATGTGCAAGATTGAGAGGTTAGGCTTGTTTTTCATATTTCTGTAATTCCGATAATGCAGGTATCTATCGTACGAATGCCGTCGGTAAGCACTCTAAAAGATTTACCGGAGAGAATTTTAACACACATAACCTCAAAATACACACACTTCAAGTTGAGAAAAATTATTTTTTTTCAATTAACTCACAAACAAAGTGGGGAGGGACGTGCGTTAGCATATTCGCCATCATTTTCCCATATTTTGAAGACAAAATAAGTATTATTCTAGGAAAAAATCTCTATTATTTTTAAAATTTTGAAGACAAAAAATTTTGTATTCTAAGAAAAAAGCAGGAAGTTCTGTGGTTCAATTCCCAATGGAGCGACCAGAGTAGATCTTTTTTTATAAAAAAATTAATTTTAATAAAATTTGATCAATTTTCTCGCAAATAAATCTGATTAATATACTATCTCATCCAAAAGTTAAAATTTAAAAATATGTATAAACTGAATTTATAAATCATGTTCAGCAAGACAGAACAAACAGGGACTATACAAAAGTGCAAATACGAACAACAACTACATGCTCAATCATCATGATAAACAAATAACAAAATTATAGTCTACACAAAGTAAAATTTTTGAATTATTTTGGATACCATCTACAAATAAAAATTGATTATAAAAAAATGATTGATACCTGTAAAACCATCGTGCTGACAATCATACCCGCTACAGGTACAAGATTCATTTCTAACCACTCTTCTCCAGACCTTAGGCAACCTCTTTCAAATATACTCCTTTCTCCTGGCTGCATTTCCAGAGTTGAAGAAGAGCAAGTTAAAATAAACAGAAAAATTATTTTATTTTTTATTTTAAAAATTTGCGGAATAATGTATTTTTCAAAATATTTTATGCAAAATAATACCTCTATCTGAAAGTTATTGAAGAAAACTTAAAGTACTGTTTTTAGTTCAATAGAGACGCTTTATTTTTTTTTTATCATAAAAAAAAATTATACCACTCTCTTGAAAATTGATAATTTAAGAATAAAACAAAACATAAATATGAGATATAAAAGGTCAAAATCAAGATTCATCAAAATTTAGAAACGGCCCTTTTTAAATTTTCTTTACAAGATTATTTTTTTTTTAATTACAGAATTAAAAAGCAAAAAAATTGCACGATTAAAACAGATATGTTTTTTATCAATAAAAAGTTATCCTATCTTACAATTATCCTATTTCATAAGGTATTTTTAATTTTTTGACAATTAAAGCGAGGTCGCTTTTAAAAATAAATGTCTCTAATTTATTATTTCTATTGTAAAGTGACAAACAACCATAATTTTTTATAATTGTGCCGTCTACAAGGAATTCATAATATATATTTGTTTGAAAAATATATAGGGTTAGAATATACGCCGTTCACAAAAGGAAATTTTTATTAATAATTATAATCTTTAATTTATTTAATTATTACAAGAAAATCAATGAATAAAACTTACGTTTTCTGTATTTTTAGTTTTTGAATGCATTACTAATGCTGAAATAATTATTGAATTATATAAAATGCATAGTTAACCATGAGCAAGAACTAAGTAGGTACAATTATTATTGTTATAAATAATTTACACACATAAACAAATTTATTTTATTTTCTACGAAATAATTTCTTTTTCTCTCGAGAATAATAAATTAATACCAAATATTTCTATTGAATAATATTTTATATTGTTATAAGCAAGTTTTTATGAAAGAATTTATTTATTTTGAAATTTTTAACTCAAACAATTTTCATGTTTAAATAAGTGTATTCACTTATTTTCTTCCCTGAAAAATAATACTAGTAGAAAAAATATTTTTCATTGACAAAAATTACCATTGTTACGAGGAATTTAAATTAAAAAATTCACTAATATCGCATTTTAAACAATAACATTTTTTCCCAATTTAAAGAATAATTAAAAAATTTAAATTATCATTCACAAAAATAATTTTCAAAGAATAAAAAAAAACTGTTTTTAAAATAAGAGGTAAATTTTTCACAAAAACACTTTAATTTTTAACAGAAGGGTTGAGTTTTTAAGTAAAAAAATGTGTAGTCAAGCAAGAAAGGAAATCTTACCGGAATTGTTGAGTTTTCATAGCAAAAATATATTTTTTTCAAAGAAGTTAGAAAACAAAACATTTACCAAAAGAAACGAATTTTCAACAGAATATTTAAAAAAAAATAAATAAATAAAAAATGTAATAAAATTGTTAATTATTCAGACAGATCCGATTTTTCAGTAAAAGAAGTGTTACTTCAATACTTTTATCTACATTCCAAAAACTTAATTTTCAGAAAAAAAGATTAATTATTATTCTGGAAATATTAATTTTTAATGAAAAAGTTCATTTATAATCAAAAATAGACCATAATTTTTAAGTAAAAAGATTAATTTTTAACTAAAAAAAATATACTATTAACCTTCAGCCTTTAGCACAAACAAATTATTGAAGTTTTAACTAAAAAGATCAATCCTCTATCAAGAAGGAAGAAGTATAAAAGAGTTAATTTTAAACCAAAAATAAAATATTTAAATATTCAGTTAATCAAATCGATTATCTACTAAAGATGTGATTTTTCCACTGAAGTAATTAGTCTTCAATCACAAAAATAAATTTTTCACTAAGGAGGTAAACTTTAACCCAATTACTTTCATTTTTGACCAAAAAGATTAATTTTTAACCCAATAGTTACATTTTTAATTAAAAAAGATACATTTTGAATAAAATATTGAATGGTTAAATTTCCCAGTCAAAAACTTCATTTTTTAATTCACAAATTTAAATAATTATTGAATTGAGAGCAAATAAAATCTTTTCGTAAAAAATTAAAAAAATTTGATGATTCAGGAAATAAATTATTATTAATAATGCATTCAAACCCAAAAAATGCCGCAAATATCACTTTTATGGATTAATTTGATCATAAAAATTAAAGACAATCAGCCGAATTTATAGGTTTCCTAGCCCCGATCAGAAACTTTTATAGTTCTCATCGGGTGTCCGTTCATTAGCTGTACTTCTTTTCAGGGATAGAAAGCGAGTGGATATTAAGGGAAGTAGTAGCGTGTAGAAAATGGAAAATTGTGAGCCGGCTTAAAAAGTAGGAGAGGAAAGAACGCGAGAGGATGGGAGAAATAGGATAAAGGAGAGCGAGAACGAGAGGTTGTGTGGGTTTGTGAAGTCAATGTGGCAAAGTAAAAAGAGGAAAGGGGTGGAGAAAGAGAGGAATGGAGGAGCAGATGATTAGATGAGTAGATAAGTAGATGAGTATGGGAGTAGAGGAGTAACAGAATAGAAGAGTAGAAGAGTAGAAGAGTAGAAGAGTAGGAGCGTAGAAGAGTAGAAAAGTAGAAGAGTAGAAAGTTAGAAGCAGAGAAGAGTAAAAGATTAAAAAGTAAAAGAGTAAAAGAGTTAAAGAGTAAAATATAAAAACAATAAAAGAGTAAAAGAGTAAAAGAGTAAAGAGTAAAAAAGTGAAAGAGTGAAAGATTAAATGAGTAAAAGACTAAAAGAGTAAATAGTAAAAGAGTACAAGAGTAAAAGATTAGGAGAGTAGAGGAGTATAGGAGTGGTGGGATAGAAGAGTGAACGAATAGTAGAGTAGAGGAATAGAGGAGTATTGGATTAGGTAAGTAAAATGAGTAGATGATTAGAAAAGTAGATGAGTAGGTGAGTAGATGAATAGACGAGTAGATGAGTAGAAAAGTAGATGAGCAGAGGACTAGAAGTAGAGGAGTGGAAGAATAGAAGAGTAGAAGAATAGAAGAGTAGAAGAGTAGGAGAATAGAAAAGTGAAAGCTTAAAAGAGTTAAACAGTAAAATAGTTAAAGATTTAAAGAATAAAAGAGACAAATAGTAAAAAAAAATAAAAATGTAAAAGAATAAAAGAGTAAAAAAGTAAATAGTAAAAGAGTAAAAGCAAAAAAGAGTAAAAAAGTAAAAGAGTAATATATAAAGAGTAAAAGAGTAAAAAAAAGTTCAGAAGAGTAGAAGAGTAGAATACTATAGTAGTGGTGGGGTAGAGTAGTATAGGAGTAGTAGAGTGAAGGAGTAGAGAAGTATTGTATTAGGTAAGTAAAATAAGTAGATGGTTTGATAAGTAGGTGTGTAGATAAAGTAGATGAGTAGATAAGTAGATAGGTAGATGAGTAGAGGAGTATTTGTGTAGACAAGCGGAGAAGTGGAGGAGTAGAGAAGTAGAGTAGTAGAGAAGCAGAGAAGTAGATGAGTAGTGGAGTAGTTAAGTAGTGGAGAAGAGGAGTAAAGGATTAGAGGGGTAGAGAAGTAGAGGAGTAGAAGAGTATGGGAGTAGAGGAGTAGATAAGTAGAGGGGTAGAGATGAAGAGAAGTAGAAAAGTAGAGAAACAGAGGAATAGAGGAGCAAAGTTGTAGAGGGAAAGGATGGAAAAAAGTACGGAAGTGAAAATGAGTCTAAGGGGAAGTAATTCCAGGAAAGGGAAGTAAGTTGAGGTGCAGTAAAAGATTTGAATTATAAAAAAGATGAAAAAGAGAGTATATTCTAAATGAAATGACGGGAGGGGATAAGAAGATAGGATCAAATAAGGTTCAGTAAAAAAGAAGAGAAGAGTGTGAGATTTATAGTTAGAGAAGTGAGATTTCAACATCTTAATTAAAGTCCAATTTAACACCTCAATCCGGATCTTATGAAACATCCTCAACATTTCACATAAAAATAACAGTAAATTCAATCTGATGTGAAATATGGACTTTAATTATTACTCGAAATAAAAATGGTACCTTCTTTTCTCTATTTCTCATCTCAAGGTGTAATGAAAGCGGTAAGAGAAAAACTAGTTCTCATTTTCAACCCCGGCTTTAGATAAGCCTTCAGGCAACAAAATATTTTTGTCGGCAATGCAACTGCAATAAGGGTAGGTGTGTCTTGTGTCGCTGCTGAGAGTAAAGCGATAAGGGCGATAATTGATAGATACGTTTATTTTGAGTGGACCTTTCAAATCCATTAGATGGGTCATGAAACTATAATAACTACTTCAAACAGACTAGTCAGTTCAAGTTTCTACCCTCCCTCTATTTTCTTGCTCATTAAGCTCTAGGTTTCTTAAGCCGAACGTTCTTGCCAGTGCCCGTACAAATTATAAGCACCTTACTATTCCGAAGCGAAAAACCCGCTCAGAACTTTCCTTATCTCTTCCTCTAACAAGAAGACTCTATTTCAGGAACAGCTTCCCATGAAAAATTTAATTACTACAGTATATTGATTCAAGAGCTTCCCCTCCACCTCCAACTGTCTTCGCAACTCTTAATTCTTCTCCTTTAAACCCCGTTCCCCACCTTAAATTTCTCATCCACGACTCTTATGTTACTCCTACTTTTCCACTACTGCCCTGCTCTACTAACCCACCCTTCCTATTTTCTGTAACCTCACCTTCCCTTTCGCTGACGAAAAACTTTCTTTCCCAGAAAAACAGTACGAAGGGCAGACTATGAACGGACTATGGAACCCTAAAAACGATTTAAATATTAGGTTGTACCCAAAATGGAAGGCTGAAAAAGTAGAATGAATCAAGCGTTTGATTTTATCTTTTCCGACCCTTCAATTAAAAAAAATGAAGAAGCTGAAATTACTAAATTTGCAAGATTTTACAGATTTCGTATTAACTGTTCCTTTAAAAAAGCAATACCTTATTTCAAAATCTGAATATGATTTTCAAAATTATTTAAAAAGTTGAATACTTACGTAACCCGGTTTTCTTACGTCGTACCCACATTGCTTGTTTTTTATAATTTCCTGTAAAAAAAAATTAACTGAAAACAGATGATAGAAAGAATGTCTCCGAAGAATATAGGTATTTTTCGATTGAAAAAAAAGGTTCGGCCTAATAGCTTCATAAAGAGGTGTTTGTTTCTTACGTTATTTTTTCGCTTGCAACAGCTAAAAGGCACGCCGCAGGCTTCCCTAGAGCCAATTTCGCTCGAAGAACAATTGAAATAGTTGTTGCGATCCCAATCCTTTGGACCCTCGATACCGCAGCACTGCAACTGGAATTTAATTAACATTGTTTACATTCAGTGCATACTTAAATTTATTTTTTCTTCTCTTTTTTTTAACAACAAAGGTACTATTTTCTAAAAGTTTTAATAACTGAAAATGCTACTTCAAGTTTAAAAAAATGCCAAATTAAAAGGAAATAAGGAAAGGAAAGTAAGGGAATTAATGGAAAAAAATCATATATGAAGTACGGGAAAATAAATGGAAAATAAGGGGAAGTAGGGGAAGCAAGGGAAGAAGTGGAAGTAAGTGTAATGAAATATTAGAAATTAAAGTAGATTAGGAGCGTGGGGTCTTAGGCTATATTATGGGCAATAGGGTAAAGGAAATTTAGAAAGTATAAGAAAATAAGAGGAAGAGGATTAAGGGGAAATAAGAGAGAATAAAGGAAAGAGGAGTAAGAAAAATAAGAGGAAATAAGGGGAATAGGATTAGGGAAAATACTAGGAAATAAAGCAAGAATAGGGGTCGGTAGGAAAAATGATTAAAGGTTTATTTCTCTCCCTGTTGCTCCCCTTATTTTCCCTTACACCCCTTTTCCACCACCATTTTCCCTTAATTCTACTCCGTTAATGTCTTCTAACTTTTCCAACTTTCCATCCTCTTATCCTTTCATCCATCATTTCTCCTCATTTAAATTACTTTTTGTCCTTTTATTAAAACTAACATCCGCAACTACCGCCACATTTTCCTGCTTTCTCTTCCCTTACTCCCGCATATTTCGTCTACTACGCAACCCTCATTTCCCGTCTCTCGTTCCCTACATGTTCCCATTTTTCCCTCATTCTCTTCTCTTCTTTACCGTCACTTGCCATACTTCTTCTAATGTCATTCCCCTCTATTTCACATCGTTTTTCGAGCCTCATTTCCTGTAACTTATCACACACATCCTTTCATATTTTTCTTTTTTATTCATTTCCCTAACTTTCGCAACTTCCCGTCTCCTCATTCTTCCACCCCACATGCATTCTCAATAATCTTTCTTTTTCCTCCTCAGCAACGCTTAGTTTCCATACTCTTCCCGATTTCCCCTAATTTCCATTTCGTTATTTTCAATACTTTGCCTTCCTTTGTATATCCTCTTACTTTTTCTCCTCTCATTTTCCCAACTTTCCGTCTCATTATTTCTATTAACTTAGCCTACATCTTCTGTCCTAATTCTACTTCCCTTCCCCTGTCCCTCGCACAGTACTCTACTTTCATTTCCCTCATTTTCACTACTTACTCATTCTTTGTACCCCTCCCTGAAACACACTTAACTTATTCCCTCAATACTTTTTTCACTAATTATTTCCTCGCTTCTTTACTTTTCTAAAGTGCTCCTCATTCCTCCTACTTTAATTTCTATTGTTACCTCTAATTTTTCCTACTTTTCATCACCTATTTCCTTTTGAATTTCCCTTCTTTTTGATTTCCACTAATTTATTCCCCTGCAGACTTACTCATTTTCCTCAAGCTGCTACTTTCCCTTTATTTCCCCTAATTTCTTCTCCGCTTCTCTACCCTCACTTTTCAAACTTCCCATCCGCTCCTTCTCCCTTCCCTCATTTATCCTCATTTGCATTACTTTTCCCCTCCTTATCAACCCAACTTTGCTAACTTCTTCTTATTTCGCCTAATCCCCATAACGTCACTTTCCCTTCTTTTCCTTATTTCATATATCCTCTTACCTAACCTCTTATTTTCTCAAAGTTCCTTAACTTATCCTTCTCTCAGATCCCATACTTTCCCTTCCTGTATTTCTATTGACTTCGCCTACTTCTCCTCTCCTGATTGTCCTAATTACCCTTTCTCTTCTACGCATCCCACATTACAGTCTTTTACTTCTTCCGCTTTTCCACTTCTTCTTACTTGCTCCCTCCTCCCCACTCATTTACTTTACATTACCTCGACTTATTGTAACACACTTCCGCTTATTTTTCCCTTACCTTTCCCCTACTTTTCTTCCCCTAAATTCACTTAATTTCTCCTAATTCTCCTTTGAATCTTTCCTCCTGCTTTCCATACCCTCCCCCTTTTCCTTCCTACTTCCCTTACTCATTGAACTTTTCGTATTATTGTCAGGCTTTTATTATATCATTAAGTATCATGTGACATAAAAAATGATTGCACAGGTTATTGCGAAATAGGAAATGAGATTTCTGAAAAAGAGATGTGTCATTTTTACTGTTTAAAATTGAAAAATTAAAAATTGGAAACCTTTTAAGTTTAATAATTCTGAAAAAGTTTGACATCATAAGATTTATAATTGAAAGGATCAAGAATGAGTGAATAACGGAATTATTTCATTTGTCCGAGATATCCTAGAAATGCGAGAAAGCATTGTGATATTAAAAATGGTGCTTTAATCGAAGCAGCTATGAATTTCAGACGCGATCATAAATAATTCCAGAACTGGAATGGAGAAGATGAAATATTAAATACGCGATTTATCGTCGAGTCTATGGTGAAAGAAATGTGAGACATAGAATAGGCAAGAAGTGGTGATACAGGGAGGGAAAAAGGGTGGGGGAGAATGGATGAGGAAGGAGTAAAAAGAGAGAAAAATGAAAAAAGGTACATGGAATCCCACAGGAAGAAAGGAAACGAATAAATGAAAATAAAATAAGGACAAAAGCGGTAAATAAAAGGAGATTTCAGAAAATGATCATTCTGCAGCTTCAGCAGTTTCAAGTAAGAAGAATATAAAATTCCCAATGTCCGCGAATTTTCTTTTGAATCAGAACCTTATATCAAGAAATGTATAAATTTTTTATGCATGTACTGTTAGAGCCTGGATATTAATGAAGGCGACAAATGTTACCAAAGAAATAGATATTTTTTCTATTTTTTAACCATGTTACAATAATTACACTAAGTTTTCTAGAGTTTTTGATGTCAAAGTTTCTAAATCAGAAGTTTTATTTCCAAAACTTCATTTCCAAGAGAAATTATTTTAATTGTAAATGATTCTTTAATAATAATAATTTACAATATTAATACATAACAGTAGCCGGTAGGAGTACTAATATCCTGTAATGTAAATTTAAGTATTTTTGCTTTTAACCCTTTTATCATAAAATATTTAAGAAGGGGAAAAGGGAAAAAGGATAAAATAGTAAAAGGAAAAGGGGAAAATAAAGAGAAAAGGGGAGAGTAGAAAAAAGAGAAAAGGAGCGAAGGAAACGGGAAAAGGTTAAAAGGGGAAAAGATTGAAAGGGGAAGGGAAACAGAAAAAGGGTATGAGGAAAAGTTGGGAAAAAGAAAATTCAAACCAAAAAGTAACAGGGAAAGCGGAATAGAGAAAATGAAAAAAGTGGAAGGGGTGAAAATGGAAAGGGTTGGAATAGAAAAAGAAGAAAAAGTTTAAGGCAACGGGGAAAGCATGAAAAGGCAAAGATTAGAAGGTTAACAGGAAAGCGAAACAGCAAAAGGGGAGGGGAAAGGAAAAGGAAAGGCAAAAATGAGAAACCGGAAAAGACGTCAGAGGAAAGGAGAAAGAAAAAGCCTGAAATAGGAAAAGGGGAAATAAAAGGAAAGCACAGGAAGAAGGGAAAAGGTAAAGGGAACGGGAAAAAGGTAAACGGTGTAAAGTGAAAAGGAGATTGGAAAAGGTAAAAGGAAAATTGAAGGGGAATGAGAAAGGGGTAAATGCAAGGGAGAAAATGAAAAGGGAAGGCAAAAATGAAAATAAAATGTGAAAGGAGAGACTTGGAAAAAGAAACAGGGTAAAGAAAACGAGGAAATGAAGAAAGGAGTAAAGGAGAACGAAGAAAAGGAAAGGAGGAAAGAAGAAAGATAAATTAAATTGGCCAATGAGAAAAAGGTAAATAGGAACGTGATTAGGAAAGGGGAAATGAGAAAAGGAATAGAGGGAAAGAGAAAGGAAAACGAGAAAGGGGAACAGCTCAAAAGGGAAAAATGAAATAGGAATAAATTATTTACGAAGGGGAAAAAAAGAAACAGGGAGAAGGTAAAGGGAAAGTGGTATAATATTGTAACATCTTTAGCTAATGTTACTCTGTACAACTTAAGCGATTTCAACAATTTTCCTGCTATTGACGAGAACAGGGAACGGCAAATAGATCAAATGATAATTTTCTCGTCATATTTGTTTGTTTATAAAAATTTTTTAAAGTAAATGGTAAAGGGAAGATGGTAAAAGGGAAAGAGAAATGAGGTAAAAAAAGGGTAAACCAGTAAGGGAAGGGAAAACGAGTAAGGGAAAAAGCTTATATAGGGAAAAGTGAAATGAAGATAAATTATATGCAAAGTGGAAAAATGAAAAAGGATAAAATAGCGAAAGGAAAAGGAGAAAATACAAAATACAAGGGGGAAGCAGGAAAAACTGAAAAGGGGCGAAGGAAACGGGAAAATGTTAAAGAGAGAAAGACTAAAAGGGAGAGGGAAACAAAAAAAGGGAATAGAGAAAATCAAATAGGAAGAAAAAATTAGAAACCGAAAAGGGTGAAAATGGAAATAGGGAAAGGGGAAAAGGGGAAAAGAGAAAAATAAAAAAGGAAAAGAAAGAATGGGAAACAGAAAAAGGGTCAATTGAAGCGGAAAATGAAGAAAAGATGAAAACAGAAAGCGTAATAGGATAAATGAAAAAAGAAGGGGAAAGGTGAAAATGGAAAGGGGGAAAGAAAAAGGGAGAATGGGTGAAATGAGAAAAGAAGAAAAATTTTAATAGAACGAGGGAAGGATGAAAAGGTAAAGGTTAAAAGGGAAACAGGAAAGCAAAACAGCAAAAGAGGAGGGGAAAAGTAAAAGGAAAAGCAAAAATGAGAAACCGGAAAAGTTGACAGGGGAAAGGAGAGAGGAAAAGGCAGAAATCGGAAAAGGGGAAATAAAAGGCGAAAGGGGAGAACAAGGAAACTGAAGAAAGGGGAAAAGGGTGAATAGTGGCAAGGTGAAGGGGATCGGTAAATAGAAACAGGGAATGGGAAAACAGTGTAAAGTGGTAAGGGGATTTGGAAAGACAAATTAAAGCGGGAATGACAAAGGGGTAAAGGGGAGAGAGAAAAGGAAAAAGGAAGGATACATTGAAGAAACAAAAAGGGTGAAAAGGGGAAAGCAGAAAAGAAAAAGGTGGAAACAGGAAAAGGGGAAAATAAAATTGGAAAGGGAACACTTGGAAAAAGAAAAAGGGTAAAGAGTACGTGGAAATGAAGAAAGGGTAAATTGGAACGGGTAAAAGGAAAAGTGTAAGATGGGAAAAGTAAATTAAATGGGGAATTGAGAATGGGAAAAATAGGAAGGTAAAGAAGAAATGAGAAAGGGGGTGCGGAAAAGGTAAGGGGAACAGAGAAAGGGGAACAGCTGAAAAGGGAAAAGTAAAATGCGGAAAGGAAAAGGGAAACGGTAAAGGGGAATAAGAAAGCAGAAAGAGAAATGGAAAAGAGAAAATAGTGCACTTGTTTGTTAAATTTGTTTTCAAAAAATGGTAAAATTTATCAATTCATCATAAATGTATCTAAATTTATTATAAAAATCCCAATTAAAAGTCCGAAATCTAAAAAACATATAATTATGGAAAGTCCTGATATTGAAGAGCACTGGGAAAGGCAAATAGAACATTAGAATAGAACAATAGAATTATTATTTGTGTATTGTACGTTATTTTGAATCAAAAAATTAATTTTTTTCCCATTGTGCGGCGCTGCGTGAATTCTCGGAAATTCTAAATCCAGAATCATTAAATGCAGATTCGACTCTGCTTAAAATCGATTAAAACAATATATTAAAAAAAAACAGTTCTTCGAAATCGTGATTCCGTATTCAATATTGGTTATTTATTTTTGATAATGCTAAATATTTAAAATTTTAATATTTAGGACGTAAATTCATGGATGAAAAATTATTTATTTGATCCTTCGAAAGCCCTAAACCCGATTTTCACGAAATTGAACTCATTTGACTGAATTGTTTGAAATTTAATCAAATACTACAACAAGAGCATGCTCCGGATTTCAAATTTAATCTGGAATTTAATTCACTTAATTTGTCGAGATCAAGCACCTGATTTGGAATTATTTAATAAAATTAGCTTCGTTATATGCGATTGGTATTTCACTCATTTGCTTCAATTAATTGGTAGACTGAAAAATATCGCAAAATAAATATCCGGAGAGCTAAATCATCGAATTTATACAACTAAAATAATTGTTCCTTAAAAAAAAACTATGAGCATTCTCAAAAAAAAAATACTTGCGGATGTTTTATAATTTACCAATTTGATCTGGAAAATTTATCATTCAGTAATATTATTAATTGTTTGAGAATTGTATCATTCAAAAATTTTCCAGTTCGGAATTTCTATATTTTTTTTGCATCATTTATTCATTTAATTCTATTAAATTAATTTTATGTTATTTAATTTATTTATTCTTCTATTTATGCTATAACATATCTATTACTTACAATCTTTACGCTTCTAATCTAGGCGACTTCCGTTTCCTTATTCTTCCACTTCCACTTTTTTTTTGTCC
>JAAAKG020001259.1:787-47005 GCA_010014905.2 Druon quercuslanigerum
GAGCGAAGAGCGGTAGGGGAGGGGGGGCGGGGCGGGGGAGGGGGGGGCGGGGGTGCGGGGGCAAAAAAGAAATTCAAAGAATTGTGAGTATTCGAAAGAGGTGCTGAAGTGAATAACCAACGTTAAACATGATCGCACAAGGGGCTGTCTACTGGAAAGTGTTTGTATTGTTTATAATAATTAAAAATATAATTAGAAACATATTTTCGGCCGACTATAAAGAAAAATAGTACCCACCACAAAGGGAGAAGCTTTAAAGCCCTAAACTGAGCGACATGATGCCCTCTGCCTCGCCTCTAAAATCATGGCATACACATTTAGGGCTTAAAAATTCTTTCACCTCTAGAAAATAATTACTATCCACGCAGATATGACCCCTAAATTTTATGAAACAAAAAAAATCGAAGATAATATCGGGCTTAGAGTATGAAAATTTGCAGTTTCATGGAAATTAATGGTCTGACATGGTCCCTCGACAATTTGTCTGCTAAAATAATATGCACTGCATTTCTTGCACAATGTAAAAGAAATATTCTCCATGTTGAATTAATTAAATGTATTTATATTGGGTGACAGGAAAAACGTTTGAAATTCAAAATACACAAAAATATACCTACAGTTTTTATAATTCAAAGATACCTATAGTAGTTTAAAACCCAATCTTATTCATAATTGGCCTGAACAAGACATGAGCTAGTTAACTAATGCCGATTTCAGGGCAGTTTTTCGTTTTATAAGTTTAGATAAGTTTTACTTATCAATTTCATTAAATTATCAGCTGGTGCAAAAACGAAAAAGATTAAACGTTTTGGCTCTTGGGAGATTCAACTAGGAAAGCTAGTGTTTTCCCCTCAAGATGTGAAATATTACGGAGATTTTTGCACTTTAACAACCAAGATAAGAAATTTTAACATGAGAGCACAAAAAAAACAAGCTGGGAAATATAATTATTGGGTTAAGCTAGGAATTTCACACCAGCTGCAACGAAACTTAGTCACTAAATTTAAAGGGGCTTTACTACGAATATAAGAATTTGCAAAAAGATAAATATAAAAAAACAGAAAGTGTCTTCAGAAAACAAAATGCTTTTACTGATAAACATAATAATCTGTTTGATATTGTTGTTACAGACTTAACATAGATTAGTGTTTCTCCAGAACATTTTTTGGCTGATGTAAGAAAAAATAAAAGAGTTAAGAGCCAAAAAATGGGAATAATGATTGAAGAGTCAGAATTAGTAACAATGGAACAAATGAATGACTATAGGCTTGATAATTTGAAAAATGCAAAAACTCTGCGTAAAAGAAAAGCAAATTAATTTTGATTGGAATGCAATAGGCAAAGTAGCGATTCAAACGTCGAATTCCAACTTTAAAATAATTTTCATCCCGGCCTATTTTACGCAAAACAAAAAAGGCGAAAAATAAATGTTATGAAAGGTGCTGTATATGCTTCCTTATTTAAACTTTTCCAGATTGTAGTGCTAGTAGACCTCTTTGAATTCTGTAAAGGGAGCACACCCAGTACAACGGCTTGTCAAAATACCGGGACCCGAATTTTCGATGATTCACCCCGACCACTAACATACAATTGTACAAAACCCCTGATAAACGTATAAAATTTCAATTTCTTATGAGCGTTTTGGAAAGGTATTTTAACGAGGTTTACAATAAAAATAATCTTTAAAAAATAAAAATATGATTTCGCTTTAATTTTTCATTTTTAAAAACATTTTTGAGTTTTTCTCAAAAACCAGCATTTTCTACTTCTTTTTAATTAGGCTAAAAAAAAATTTTGATTTCTTTCTTTTGAAAAACATCCCAAAACGAATTTGGGATGGAAAGTATTGGTTGAGTTGTATGAGGTACATACTGGTAGACAAAACAAGACAAAACAAACATCTTATCACAACAATTATATGACTTCGTCACGAAAAGTACCAGAAGGATCTTCAAGACAATGAACATCTGTGAGGTTTTTTTAAAATTCGGAATTGTGGCCCGAAAATAAGAACTAAATCGAGGCTCAAAGGAAAGTTCTAAAAATAAGCGTTGTTAATGATTCTGCTACTCTAAGCCCGAGAATATTTTCGAAAATTTTTTTTGTTTCATAAAATTGAGGGGATATTTCTGGATGAATAGCAAATATTTTTTAGAGTTGAAAAAATTTCTAAGCCCTAAACTTGTTTTTAAAATATATAAATCTAAGAAAATTCATCAGGGTCTTGTCGCGACTTTACCTACTCACTTTAATCCCACTACTATTTTACTATTTTCGAAAAATGTTGACATTCAATGTGTCCTATTTAATAAGTTTGTATCAATTTATGAATGGCTTTCAAATCTCGTCAAATACAAATTCAACATAAACTATTTTATGTGAAAAAACTTACATCCAGACAAGAGTACTCAAATCTTTATCTTTTTTTGAATACAAGTTGTAATAAACCATAAAGATTTTCGGATTACTATGAAAAATTAACATAGTAAGCACTTATTCTATATATAATGTTAAGGACTGCCTTATGTGAAAAATCTACAAAAAAAGGGTTTTCTCTTTTTTCTTTGAAAATATTGATTTTATTGAAAAATGTTATAGAAAAGGTTTCTAGACTTTGGTGAAATACTCCTTTTTTACTTTTCTGATTTTTGTGTAGACCAGTTTTTTCCAACAAAAATCGAAATAACGATTTAAAAGAGTGAAAACTGCAATATTTGACTCATTTCTGTTATCCAAAATAGGTATATTCTTATTTACGCTCAGATCAGGTGCTGAAAAGCAACTCTCTGCTTGATCCAGTAATATAAAATAAAATGGTTTTACGTAAAATCCTATCTTAGCCCGTTCCAATCAGTCGTATTTTCAGACTTGATAAATACACAGAAAAAGTAAGAAAAAATGTAATACAAGCAGAAAGAGAAATAAAATAATTCGGTGGCAAGGAAAACGCTGTAAATAACAATTCTTTATAGTTGGACGCTTGACAAAAAAACCTAGTTTCTCTGGTAATTTACAGAAAGTGTAGTTTCATAAGTATTTTATATAATGCTATTACTTTTATCATGTCCAAAAAATGAGAATAACAATTACTACTCGTGCAATACATACCTTTCCCGGTTTTGAAATCGCAAAAAAATTCAGTATTACTTGCTTGCCAACGTATGCAGATATTATGGAACAATTCCTTTATATTCAGGGGGTTGAAAAAGAACTTTTATGTGCCAGTGTAAAAGTAATAATACATATTACTGTTGCAAAAAAGTAAAAGATGGCTTAAGACGAAGATAAGACATAATACATGGCGCCTTAGTGACCTTTGCCTATTGTTCTATGCTGGGCTCGATCTCGAAGCTGGAAGGTGCGCTATGTTTTATTCTAGAACTTCAAAATTGGCTTAATTTTAAATTCGTGATTTTCAAAATAAAACTGTTCAATTTTAAAATTTTAAAATCAAAGTTTTTGAATACAATTTTGAAGATGTTCAGTGAAACATTTTTCAACTTTAGCGACTAAAAACAATTTTAATCCATTTTTTAGATTTGCAATTAAATTTTGAACAGTAAGAACGACAAAGTTGATTTATTTCTTCTACCTTATTTTATTTAATAAGAGATGGCAGAAAAGTTCGAGGAAAATGGTCAAAAAATGCGTAACGTAATTTTTGTATGGTGCGGAAAAAAATGGAGTGGAAAAAAATACAACTTTCAAAAAAGCGGATGTCCATGGAGTACTATTATTTTCCTTTTTATCTAAAATGTGAAAAATTTGGTGCCGATAAAAAATGTCAGGAAACCTTCAAAATTTGCCCGAAAGCATAAAAAAACATGTACATTTAAAACAACTCTTTTTTAGAAACTTCGAAAAAAAGTAAAGAACTAAAAAAAATGTTTAGATTTTTTTCAAAATCACTTTGCATTTAATATTACTTACTAGTGGGAATGATAAACAGCTTAAATCACGATTTTGGAGACTTTAAATTCCTAATTGGGTAATTTTTTATTGTTATCAAAAATTCTACAAAAATTGATTTTGATAAACAATCAACTTAATTTTTTTTCAATCATTAATGTGTCTAAAATGGTAATTTTAGGTTTTAATAGAGCCCACTTTTTAACTTGTTAACTTAAAGTCTATAAAATTAAATAAATTAAATTTTTAAATCTTCAAAATGGAATAATATTCATTTTTAAATCTTTAAAATTGAACTATTTCAAAAAAGTCTTAAATTGCCGATTGGTGTCGATTGACTACAAGAAGCCAGCGCCACGGTGTGGACACGCATTTACTGGCATACATAAGAAGAAGAAGAAGAAGAAGAAGACGCTTCAGTCTTTGCTCGTACTCTTAACTGTTTACTGTTTGCCGTCGAGCCTTGAGTGTTGTGGGGTTTGTCGATCCTTTGCAGAATCGCTCCGTCTCGCAGTAAACCTGTCTCGCCATTCGAAGAAATCTCCTAGCAGCTCAGCCGCAGTACTTGTTGGGGCCACCTTCTTTAACAACGGAACCTCCGAGTACCCTTTTTATCTCCCCGGTCACCGGTCACGTGTCGGAAGATCAACACTAATTTAAGTGGTAATAAACATGATGTTTTTATATCAAACAACTTTTATTTGCTTAAAACCCTTTTTTCTCGGCGTGCTTCTCCTGCTTTTGCCCCTCGGTAGGCCCTCCCGCTATAAAGTACAGGATTAATGCCGTTTTAAATGACATTTGAAAGAAATGACAATTTACCTTCAGCCTTAGCAGCAACGACGTTATTAACCCATCAAGAATTTTTAGACATTTGGCGAAAAACACATGAAGAGTATTTGAAAAAGAGAAGGACTGCCTTTCAAAAAAAAAACAAGAACGATTAAAAACACAGCAAGATGCAAATCTAATTATCAGTAATACTCTTTTCTAACCAGGAGATGTATTACTATTGCATAACGATAGCAAAGCAATAAAAATAGACAGTTAATCGCTTAGACCCTACATTATATACAAATGCGTCCGTTCTTCTGATTATGAAAATTTTAATGGCACTGTACACGCTAATAGGTTAAAGGTCTACTACCAGTAGCTTGAACGATTTATTTTATATTTTAGAAACTATTTTTAATAAAGTAAGGATTATTACATGATCTCGTTCTTGGAGAAAAAAGGCATCGGTTATTCTAACTTAGTTAGGCACTCCGTTAATCCTTATTTAAATATTTGTACTTTATAAATGCGGACTTCTCAAATAATTCAAAAATGTCTTCCAAACCTCTGAATTAATTTTTGTAGTACCACCAATAAGATAATAAAATGAAATAAGACTACAAGTTGTCACCTGCGTATTAGCGAGCGAGCCTACGATCGATCTAGAGAGTAAGTTAAATAATAAAGCTATTAAGTTTAGAAAGAAGTAATCTATGTAAGTATAAAGAATTCTTGTTAAAATTTACTACAACAGAGGTGGTGCAAAGCTAGAAAGAATAACTGAACATATCCTAGCTTTAGAAACGCATTTTTCTGAAACATAATAGTTTTGTAAGCTAAGAATACATAGATATCACTCCCTCGCTTTTTGTGGTAAGGGTATTAGACTAAAGTTATTTTTCGCGGGACTGACCCGGCAGGTCCTCGGCCTCAAAGTCATTCCTTGTCTGACTGCTACGGCGTGAACGTGTGTTTTATTCAAATAAACCAACGCACCAGATCTACGAAGCTGCGCCAAGACAAATAAAATTAGAGTGACTTTTTATTCAGACCGTCAAATGCAGGCACTGATGGAAATCATTGAAGATGTATAATTCTTTTTAAGCCTTCTTATGCAATTTTTTTGCAAAATTTTTATTTTTTTTTATATTTTTTTGTTGATAAAACGTACTTTTAAATATTTGAGATACTTCTTTCAAGTTGTGACAAATTTTCTTCTAAATCCGAATGATAATTAAACTTAAATCAGCGAACAAAATCTCTTAGAGCAAAAAATTGCAAAAGGTTTCGCTTATAATGGAAAAAAGTATTTCTCCCATAAAGTATAGATATATCTGAAAATGTAAAAAAATCAGACTCAAGGAACGTAACATTCTTTATATAATATGATTAGCTCTATTTTTAATTATTCCGGGTTTCTAGGTTAAGTCTAAGTTAAGTATTAAGTTTCTAAGTTAACTGCATCAAATGATAAATGCACTTGAAAAAATAAATTTATCACTATTAAGTGTCTTCAAAGTATATTCCTGAGTTCTTATTGTAATAAAAACTCGTTGGATGCATGAGAATAAATAGTAAATAATGTAAACAGATATAAATACACATGTCTCTAGCCAGTGTACGAATTAAAATATATGATAGACGCTTCTACTTGACCAGTCAAGCAGGGCGGAATTGTTCCAGTTTTGAAATGTCGGTAGAAAAGATCGATGTGGATAATTTCGCATATATTGGCTATTCTAGATCGTAAACTGGCTAGGTGTATTTGGGGTGCTTTAATTAAAAAATGGCCATAAAAGAATCTTAAAGATCTTGAGGCAATTTTTATAATTATGCACAATTTAAAACTTTGAAAAAATAATGCTTTTTTGTATTTAAAGATTAATTTCAAAGACTACTAATCAAAGTTTTGATCATTGTTTTTTGGTAGAAAATTTATCTTGCAAGTTAAAGATTAATTTTTTTCATTGAAAAATTTAACTCTTATTTGAAAGTTTGGTGATTTTGGATTGAAAATTTAACTATTTTATTTTTGCCTCAAAATAGATCTTTTTCAGTCACAAATTCATCTATTTGGTTCAAAAGTTTAATATGTTTGTTTTCAAATTTGTTGTTTTTAAGAAGAAAGTTAATTTTCTACTTTCCAAATTCATATTTATGATTAAAAATTAAACTTTCTTTTTTTGAAAATCCTTTTTTTTTTGTTGCAAATATAAAAATTACATTTGTCTTTATACTAGTTGCAAATTAATCTTCTTAGTTGTACATTCAGTTTTTTTATTACAAATTTAAGTTGCTTTTTAAAAATATTTGGTACAATTTCAGAAAGATTTTTAGTTACTCAGAATCTTCTTAAATTTCTAAACGTCTTAAACTGACGCAAATTTTTCTTAAAATTTTTAAAAATCTTAAAAATTTTTTAAACTTGCCTTCAAACGTTCCGAATTTTTTTCTCGGAATTTATAGAAATCTTTAAATAAATTTTTATCTTTTTAAATTTACTCTAAAAAGTAATTTTAAAAAAAATCTTTCAAATTTTCATCAAAATCTTAAGAATATTCTTTTCTCTTGAAACCTTATAAAGTTGTTAAAAAGTTCTTAAGCATGTCATTCGAAATCTTTAAAAATGTACATTTTTTAAGATTGATTTATAAAACAGATTAACAGTCAACAACTATTACTCAAACTCTGAATAATTATTTTAGTACGCCTCGACGATCAATGGTGTAAATTTAAAACCTTTATTGGAAATCATTGTTTGTTTAAGATTTAAATACATATTTTTCAAACTCGATGTTTTTTGGTAGAAAATAAATCTTGTTTGAAAATCCCTCTTTTGTATTGAAAATTGAAATATTTGGTTAAAATTAATTTATTTTTCGTTGCAAATTTTTGATGAATTTAACTATTATATTTATTTCGTTAGCGGTTTCAAATTACTTTTTTCAGATAAGAATTCACCTTTATAGAATACTTAACTACTTCTTGAAAACTCGTTGTTTTTTTTTTTAATTTGTGACTACACTCATAACAAAAAAATTTTTCTATCGTAAGAGCACCTAGTGTAACCATAACCTTGTTGGTGACCGTTGTAACTTTTATCCTCGCCAGGAAGAAGGAGAGGCTTTAACAAGGGTCGGCCCAGTTCGGCTCCAAATAAATCTTGACTCTGGCAGTCGCTTAAGGAATCCAGTATGGGCCGAGAACCCATCACATGACACCAGAAAACGATGCAGTGGGTTTACATGTAGAGGAGAAACTCTCCGACTTCCCTCGAAATACCTTCCCCTCCCGGTGCACGGCACAGCGGCCTCAAACAGGCCCGAAATCTTATCATCCTACTACACGAAGCCTCCCCCTCTTTCTAAAGTGTTTGATGATGATGGCTCCTTTCCCCACTTCCTCGACCAATATCACTGGGCCTAGTGGGTTTACTTGGGGAAGGGATGCCATCCGAATGCACCAATAACCCCCCACGCCCGACATTCCTTGGAGTAGTGGGTTTATTCGGAGACGAGAAGCCGGTCAATCCCATGAAATCTTCCTTCCCTTCAATACCCGGGGAAGCGTCTTTAAGCGGACTTTATAGACTGGTCAACTTTCTTGGAACTGGCTAAAATCCCGGCAATCCTGCCCTTGATTCGACTACTTCTCCGTACGGCAGGAAAATCTTTATTTCCCTGACCGATTTTTCTTTTCCTAACTCGCCTTTCTCCTTTTCGCCCAGCTCCGACAGCCTTAACTCCACAATCGTCCCGGTGGACCCCACCCCCCGCGTCGGACAGTCTTTTTAGCAGTCACGAAGAAAGAAGGACGAGCGAGGTATGTCTTTTTTGGAGATCTGCCTCGCTTTTGGACTTCTGTTCTACGTTTCTCTTGCCCGTTGATGTGGAGCAAATGTTTTCCGTCACTGCGGAGGACTCTGGTACTCTCAGAGATTGGTCCGTTAGGGTGAGCGTGCTCACCTAGTTTGCCAGAGTTATTCTCACTACCCGTAGGTCTCCCCCTTCTTCTCTTCTTTTTGATGACTCCTGGACGAGGGACCTGGATGAGGCGACGCGTGGCGAGGAGTTTTCCAGCCCTTGCTGCTCAAACTGCCCACGGTTTCATCAGGAACTTCGGGATCATCTTCCCTCTCTATGCTAAAAGTAAAGAACAATACGGTTTAAGTCCTTGTCATAAACTATTTCTTTCTTTCCCGAACTCCCGTTTAAAATATAAATAATCGATGATATGACCTGTATTATCTCAAACGGACCATCGTACTTTAGCGCTAACTTTTTTGTGACAAAAACCGGTCATCCGAGTCTTGGTTCCCTATCAAAAGTTAATCGAGCTAAAGATAGGCGAATAGAGCCACGAACTGCAGAATTGTGAGCGAAACGGAAATCGGGAATATGAACATCCAAATCACGATGTTCTTTCTCCACAAAATATGATATCATTGTCTTCAATACCCTACTCAGTCTCTGTGCCGGGTTTGCTTGTGCATGATAGAGTGGGGTGTTTCAATGTCTCACACCTAAATGTTCAGCAGCTTGTGAAATGAGTTTATTCACAAATTCGGTCCCATTTCCTGTAAAGAAGACCTCAGGTGCACCCCATATGAATACAATCAAATCTTCAAAAGCCCTTTGTACCCTTGCCACGTTAGCTTTCCGTAGGGGGATACAATTAATTCACCTGGAGAACATATCCTGAAAAACGAGTAAATACCTCAAATTTCTTTTACTTTAAATTTCTTTAAACATACCGGGCCAATAATACGAGAGTGAAAAGCGGAAATAGCTCTTTTTGAGCCCGAGGTTACCGGAGGTATTCGCATCATGCAACTCTTCTAGAACCTTACGTCTGTACTCCAAAGGCAAAGCCAGTTTCCAAGCATCAAGGTCCAGTAGGATAGGATCAGAAAAGGTATTAGGCCTGTAAAATTACAACTTACCATCCTCAACATTCCAACCTGGAAAATTTGACATCATTTCATCCACATTTTTTATCCTCCTAGGATACCAAAAATCCACAGTTTCGGTGATAGCACTCGCCATTCAACCTTAGGTTCGTACATATGAGAAAGAGCATCTGGCACGTGATGTAGCGCTCCTTTCCTGTGTTTAATGGTGAGCTGACTTCCAAGTACCTCCGTAGCCCACCTTCCTAATCTACCAGTTGACTCTTTCAAATTACACCAACGAGTTGTTTAATTTCCATTGATCGATCTTCTGTAATGTGTACATTAGTCCTGACGTCCTTCACCTTAGCGATAAGATCTCTTAGTGCGACTTTCTGTATATTAGTATACTTTGCAGAAAATTTTGTTCTTATATTTTATCCTTTTTCCATTTTCGTTTAAAACTTCGCACTTTCGTAATAGAGACGCACCAATTCCTTTTTCACTATGGTATCCCACTTGATGCTCCCTCACGGTATTTCTGTCGAGGTGGTTGGCTGCAAATAGCTAACGCCAGCCAAAGCATTCTCAGTAGGCACAATTGATGTTTCACTGCTTACCATTTGTCGCAGATGTTCTTGCTGGCCGGCTGTTTGATTAGTGATATCTGCCTGATCATTTTGCGGCTCACCATCACTACCGTCCCGCATACTGTGGCAGCCAGCGGCAGATCCAGAGGCGCCCCGACGATCCTCGGGAAGCGACAAGCACTTCAAAATCTTTAATATACTCTTCATTATTATTTATGGGTTTTGGTGTTCTTCTTAGATCGTCTCCTCTTTGTTATCTGCCTATTTGGCATGGAAAACCCTGTCAGTACCAGCACTACCACCAACGTAACCGTAAAAATCAGGACAAGAAAGCTCAAGCCCTACCCCGACAACAACACGGCAACACCTACGGTATTATTACTCAAAACTTTTACTCGGTTGAACCCGGTCATACATCATAGCCACGGACTAAGTCAAGTGACTGATGAGATTAGGATGTTATAGGTCAATTTGATATTATGTTTAAAACCTCTTGCGAGCTGATAGCAGTCACCTCTGGATGCTTTCATAAAACAGATGATTATTTTTAACAACTCTAAGACCGGAGATTTGTCAAGTCAACGCGGATGCAACACAGGACTGGATGGTTGCCGAGAGAAGCTGTTTATAGACAGATTTATTACCCAGAATTCAATAAGGTATTCCGTCGTGAATCATGAGCCACTCCTTAAGATCCGCGAGTGCCTGGAGGTCCAGGGCAACAATAATCTAACCGTTCCTATACTGCTTTACACGTTCGGTGCAGTAAATTGGAACGTCGATAAGTTGACGCAACTTGACCGAAACACACGCAAGATGATGAAAATCCATCGAAGTCATTATGCTAGATCTTCTGTCTACATCAAAGAACGGTCCTAGCTACAGCATGCTCAGTTCTAAAAAGCACAAATTCTCTAATGTGACTCGTACGCCAATATGAAGTCGTAATGTTGCAAAGGAGCTATGTCTCCCATTTTATTCTAGCGACACTACACATGGCCTAGTTTTTTTTAGCTTAAAGACGGAATTCCCCTATGGAAGCAGAACATTCGCTTCTACTAAAGGAACATGCTGACAAGCCCCTTCATGGCAAATTGTACGGAATTATACGTAACGAAGAGCTTTCGATGGGTCTATTCAACATGTTTTTCAAATCTCCTGTTTAAAATCCCAGACGGAGGGTTTTGTTTTTGACTGTCAAGACGGCGTTATAGACAACTTAGTTTACCGTGAGCGCATAATAACTGTGCCTGTAAGCAATACCAAGTGCCGAGCGTGCTAGCGAGAGAGAACAACAATTGAACATGTTCTTAGTGAGCTCAAAGTATGCACGCTTTGGGTACATAGATAGACACTATGCGACTCAAAAGTGTTATATTACCATCTTCAGCATTTCTATCGTGTTGATCTAATGCCCGTCTTGTCATACGCCCAGGGGGAACTAAAGTCCGTTATAGAAAATAATCAGTGTAAGATCTACTGTAATTGATCTTTTCCACCAATCAACGTATCAGTTCTACAAAGCCTGATATTGTTCTCCAAGATCTAAAGACGAAGATAATTTACAACTGAGCAAGCTATTCGAAGGCTACAAAGTCCATCTTGTGGTTCTCATATTGGGCTGCCTTAGAGGTATGAAAGCTTCATTTCTATGGAATTCAACAAAATCCCGGCTTGCCAGCATCAGGCTCAATTGATCACAAGTCAGATGCAAAAGGCTGTTTTTCTGGGATCACTACATCTGTTACGTCAACACTGTTTTACCTAACACTGTACAAAGGTTGGTAATTTTAAAAAAGTATCCAGAGGTTAAACCTTCACTTCCAACTGTGTCGTCTGCCTCATAAGGTCATCCGCCGCTAGAGACAGCACTCTAAGCAAGAGTGTTGTGAGAAGTATCTTGCGTAAAATTCCCGCTCTTGCTTACCTGTTAGGATAAAAGGAGCAGGAGTGACTTTTTATGCAAAAAGTTGGAAAAAAATCGCATGGGCACGTATGGACAAAGGATTAATTTTGATTCCATTAACTTGTAGCACACTTTACAAGATCTGATAGGTCCGAAAGTGGAATAACGTTGAGAAACTCAACTTTACTCTATATGTGTCCTTAATTTTATTTAATTTTATCTTACTTTTGCACACAAATCGTCTATTTTTTATACAGTAATACTCTTCACAATTATATTAGTGATTTTTATTCATATAGTTCTTACCAATAGCAAATGAATCCATTTTCCAGAATCAAAAAATCTTAATTCTACGATTTTCTGTAACCTCTGAAACACATGATCACTTTTAGCGCTTCGATACCGACAGATGTTCACTAGGGCGCAGTGAAAATGATCAAATTATATTAGAATCGTTTAAGATGAGCAAAAAGTATTTGTAGGCTGGCACCCGAAAAAAGTAAAATAAATAAATCTTGAAACCGGTTAATATCTTCTGTTCCCTTGTTTGATTTGAAAATTCAAATTGTTGAAAATTCGAAAAGCTTTTCCTATTGCTACGAAAATTATGGCCTTGTTTTTTACAAAAAAGTTGTCACACTGTCGAAAATTCACAAGTTTTGTTTATCCTATTGCGTATTCGGCAGACGTCCTAGCAGGCCGCAGAAGGACAAGGCGACCTGACAGGGGTGGACGGAGCGAGGTTAGCGACCGTCGAGCAAGAGTCGCTCGTAGGTGCCTCAAGCGCATGAGTCCCCTGGACTCGACATCGACCCCAAGTCTAGTCTCTTCGACATGGGACCTACATCTTAGTACGTAACCAACCTATTCTGAGGGCAACAACAACTTAAGGTGGGTTCTTAACTAACGTAGCCCCAGTTAAAGATCATCGAAAAATTTCCATTGGTACCGGCTCAGGGATCATACCCTAGCCTTTCTCCACGGAAGCCTGACGCACTATCGTCTGAGCCAACGAGGCTTTCAAAAATAGCGAGAAATTATTTTAAAAATTATTCTAAAAATTACTTCTTTAAAATTTACTTGATTATTGTCTCGCTATGATTAAAAAAGTGAAAATTATTTGATGAATTCGGAAAAATCGCGACTTTTTATATCAATTCTATGAGAACATTGCTAAAAACAAAAATAAATTGTTTTTTACTATTTATGTAAACATATAATTAGCAGTGTAAAGTAGTTTTTCAAGTATTGGAAATAATTTACACTTAAAAACCCAGCAAAAAATAATAATTAGCGCCAAAAACTCGCAAAACCCCTTTTTTACACTTCTGGGTTTTTTCGAGATCCTATAAAATGGTCTTATGGGAGTAAAATTAAAAAAATAATAAGATAATTCATATTCTGTGCCAAGTCGTAAAGTCAAATGTTAAGTTTAAGCAAAAGTTAAAAAATTTACAAAAACTTCATTTTATCACATGTTTATTATTGTAAAATAATTTTTTAATTATTTATCTTTATTTTTATCTTCATCTTCTAATGCAATCTGAGACCACTTTAGCCTACAATGAGGGCCTTCCTATTTTATGACCCACTTACAAATTTCTACCTTTTATGTAGTTGTTCTGGATTAGGAAAAAGTTATGCTTATAATTCAATCTCCCGTGAGATAAATTCTTTTTTTCTGGCGTTGGCCTTTGAGTTTACTAAATTTGAAATGTAGAAATCTGCAGTTTACTGCCTTCGTTTTCACAGGTAACATGAGGAATAGAACCAGTTTATTCTAGTTTATATACTCTATATAAACCCTCTTTCTCATTAGCAATTATTACAAACAACAGAGCTGTCAGAAGATAGACACAAACATAGACACAATTATAATAGATGTAATTAGGAAATTTATGGGGCGGGGCTTTAGTCCCCTCATCCCCACCCCTGGCTACGCCACTGTTTATAAACGTTATATTTCAACCACTGTTAATCTTCCACTCTATCTATCAATATGTATATTTTCAAGAATTGTGTTTATAGTATAAGCGATATTATTTATGAAGACAACTTTGCCCCGCTAATATGATGGTTTATTATCTCATATTACATATAATATGAGAATTTGATTTTAATTAATTTACCTGTAACTGTAATGAAAATATCCTTTCCGCCTTCAAGGTGTAAAACTAGAATATCATATAGATCTTCACCAGAATTCAGTTTACATGCTGACCTCTTATCGATAAGAACTTCGAGCTTTATGTCACATTTTTCACCTATTTGAGTAAACAAAGAATCAATTATTTTAGTATAATCCTATCTTATCAATGAGAGATATTCTTAAAATACCAGGAAACAAAAATCAAACGAAAGCCTTTGAATCAGCATTCCTAATTCGCAAATTCGGATAGCTGCAGATTGAAAACATTTGACAATTTCAGTCCATAATTACTGTTCACTAACGTAAATAACATAAATGTCTTATTTCCAATATAACTCAAAAACCAGAGTATCTCTCATATGTCTGATACTTTACAGTAAATCATTTAAACTTAACTACGAAATTTTTGGAACTTAACAAGAATGAAGAATCGAATAATCAAATTTAGAAAACACACTTATAAATATCTCAAATTCAAATTGAAAAAAAATAATAAAAAAGAGGACAGGAAAAGAAGTTAACCAGAAAATCCCTTTTCCCTTTTCTCTCTCATCCCTTATTGTTTTCAATTATTTTTCAATTATAATCAGAAAGCATTTATAGGAAATCTGCCAATGTTTCATAGTTCCTTCCTTCCTTCAACAGCAAGAAAAGAGGTGAAGCAGTGGTGTGAAAATTGACTGAAGAAAAAGTGGCATGTGTGGAAAGTGAGATAGAGTGTCTTACCGGAAGGCGTCGAAAGGTTTTTTGCTTAAGTAGTGCTGAAGGCGCAGCAGAGAGAGCAGTGTGAGTGCAGAAGGTAAGAGAGTGCAAGGATCAGCAGGGCTGAGAGTGAGAGAGCAAAAGAAAATGAAGGAGACGGTAAAACCGATGAATGTAGTAGACGCTTTAAGGGAGCTTAGCCGAAATTGGAAAGACATGTCGAGCCGCTTAACTTGAAGACTGATCGCATTCTGAGTGAAAAGGAGACGAGTAAACGTGGAAAGATCAGCCCAAGAAGCTGTTCGCAGGAGATTGGAAGAAAAAGGGGTGAAAGAGAGCACGAAAGAGGAGGGATCTGACATATCTGGGTGTGAAAAACGAGGACAAAGAGGTGAAGAGTGTGGTGGGAATCTTGGTCGCGCATTGGAAGGTAGTGGCAAAAATAAAAAATCTTATAAAGTAGACGGAGGGATGTTATTCCAACTGAAGATATGGAGGAAGGAAAGCGAGCTACTAAATGCCAAGAAAAAGTTTAGAGTCTCGGAGATCTATATGGAAAAGGATCTCACCAAAAGGGAAGAGAATATCCAAGAATTGCTGAAAAAGGAGAGGAGGATGAAAGTGGCTGTGGACAAAGTTTCCCTCAGATTCATGAAATGCTAGTGACTCGAACGGAGACGAAGAAAATCGATGGAAAGCACGAAGGGAAAAAAGACAACACGTTGGAGCAGAGTGGTGGAGGGGATTCAGTACATAAATGTAAAGCAGAGCAAGGTAAAGTGTTAGTGTGAGGTAAAGATGCGTTAGGGCACCAGGCGTTACAGAAAGGTGCGATGTAAAGATTTGCTAGCGCACTATGTGTGAGATATAGACACATCTAGAGCAGTGATCGGCAAACATTTTACTCACTTTTCTACTACTTTTCGGTCTATTCATGGACCTCAGTGGGAGCGAGTTTACTCCAGCAGGGGTATTTTATATATAGGCATGTCAAAGTAAGGAAGTTTAAAAACTTTTAATTTTTCAGCAAGCGATTTAAAAATAGCTTAATCAGCATCTAAAAATTTTGTCAATACCAATTAGATATTACTTGCCTAGAAAAGTTAAATATTTAAAGTAGTTTAATATCACGAAATTTTAGCTGATTATTCAATTTAATACTAAATACTTCTAAAATTTTCAACCTTTATAGACAAGTTACATATCTTTGGAATCGAAAGAATACGTAGATTTCAAATATATTACTTTTAAATCACTGATTGCAAAATCATGAATTTTTTAATCTCAATTTTTTTCCCATTTTCCAACAAAGACCCCCGAAAAAAGAGATGATCTGCCCAAGCTCGCAGGTACCTGGCCAGAAAGTAGATCGTTGTTCAGCCCGGTCAGGGTACACTGACTTGGTCAAAAGCGTGCCGACCACTGATCTAGAGACGATAAAGAGACTGGACGAGAAATAATTAGTTTAGGACCAGGACTTTTGATTCAGATAAATGTAAATAATTATGTGTAGACTACAACATCTTAAATTAGGCTTAAGAGATATAACATTATTTGATTTCTCGAAATCAATTTTTTAATTTATTGCCACTCTCCTTGTTTCTAATGTAGAGCATTTCAATAAATTCTCTCTCTTCTTTCAGACAGACAGGCAGAATTGCTAGACATCTTTAGACCATAATTTTGTTTAAGATAATGTTGAAATTTCACATCACGAAAGTACTTAAAAGAGAAAGGTCCTTCTACCTTCTCTGATGCTACATTCACTGATGCACTAGTATCAGTCACGCGACTCTTACCGAGCGGCGCTGGCCCCGTGGTCACGTATCTGTTTGCGACTTCACTACTCTGGGGTCCGAATCTTTTCGCTAGAAATTTACAAAAAAAATAATGTCATTGAATAATTTTTATTACTTATTTTAATTATTTATTAATTTTGAGATTTATATACATATACATACATACATACATACGTATATATATATATATATTCTATATTTCACGAAGAAGGTTGAAAAAATTAATTACAGACATATGTCAATAAATGATATTAAATATTATCATGTAATATATGAAATACACCATCTCTCTTACATAAAAATAATAAATAATACATAATTGTTAGTAGTTATTCGTTATTAATTTATTAATATGAACAATAGTAATAATTAGAACTTTTTATTATGTGAAAAAGATTGTCTAGCCAAAATATTCGAACCCTACAGCAGTAGAGTTGCAAGTAGACATGCTACCATGAAGTTAGTGATACCTGGTGAGAGACGGCCGGGTAACTGATACTAGTGAATCAGTGAAGGTAGCCTTCATTTTCAAAAATTAATATTTTTAAAACTGACTTCCACTTACAAAAATGCCGTGACACGTGTCGAATAAAATTAGATAATCTTCGGAATTATACTCACACGATCTCGATGTGAATTTCAACCGTCAGGCCTTCCCCTTGTCAGAGAAAGAACAAATTAATTGAAACCCTCTACATTAAAAAACAAAAAGAGTTATCGATACGTCAAAAATTGATTTAGAAATATTTAATAATGATTATGATAGTACGATTAATTATATTTGACAATGGGTTTATAGGTATTTTTCTTTCTTCTCTTTTTAAATTCAACTAAACTGAGTGGGTTTCCTTAACTGAATCGGTTGGGATTTGCAATTCATAGCGTATACAGGAAGTGGTTTATGTGTTTTATGTTTAAAATGAGAGGATATATAGAAAGGTGTGTCATGCATTTAGTTTTAGTTTTTAGTCAGATTTCATTAGGAGAACATCCTGGTTTTCTCATAGATTTTGATGGGTTGAAAACTTTGTTTTTATTGCCTTGGAAAGGGTGTTGAATGACAACCGAAATGATGGTAGAACTTTTTTCAAACCTTTTTTATTGTAATCAAAAAATAGAAATAAAAAAGTAGGAAAGAAAAAATGGAGGGTGATTTGGAGGTTGTCTTCTTTTCTTTCCGCTTCTTAAATTTTATTTTCTTCAAATCTAAATGAAGACACTTAAGGTAAACGTCCCAGTAATTCTGACCTTAGTCCCAGTAATCTTTATGCCAATTTTCTTTCTTTTTATTTACTTTGAATCAATGTGATTTCAATTTGCTCTTATAAAATGCTAAACTTAAGCGAGTTTCATCATCAAATGTTACTTTTTACTTGTTTTTGGAACAATATATTTAAATTATAAGCAAGTTTCACGAAGACTGGGACTGTCATGATTACTGGGTCACTTACCTTGAAAGAGAGATTTTCTCAAATTTGTTAGTTCGATACTTAATTTTCATCTGTTTCCAAAAATTCCAAAAGTGCCTGCACCTCCGGTTTTATTATTTTTCACGTTTCGGGGCTGCTTTAGTCATCGTAAGGCAACACAAAAAAATCGTTAAATTCATTTTTTAACATTCAAATGTCATTTTTCTTGAAAAATATGATACGGAAAAAGTTAGCAAGTCAGAATTATTTCCCTGTTTTAAATGTACAAAACTATTTTTTTTATTATTATTCTATTTAGTGCCGTTTTAGAAATTTCTCAACAAAGGAAGAATGAAAAAGATTGACTATAATTGGGTGAAACACCATTTTTAAACCATATACTGCATATTATATTAATATTTTATAAACTTTAAAATTGAAGAAAATTTATTTTTCTCTCTTAAATCCAAATAGACTAGAAAATACAATTTTCTTTTATTTCATTCTGGGATGTTTCGCGCTTACTTTAAAATATATTAAATGATAATGTTGTGGTTTTAGATTGTCCAAAATTAATTTGTATTATCCTGAAATACTCTTTTTCATGGACCGAAAGACATTTTTTGGGTCGCGCTGTTCTTTGATAAGGTTTTTCTGGCAGTTGGGTGCCTTCTTAAGCGTTTCTTTCGCGATTCGATAGAGCTGAATAATAGCTTGGAAGAGATTCCTTCTTTTTTTTAAATGTAAACATAAAAAAGTCATGCAAATAGTTCCTTTTTTAAATGCTACTTTCATGATACAATAGAGATAAGTAATCGCTCAAAATTAGCTTATTTTTTCGGTATAAAATTAAATGATCTAAGTTTAACCATCATTATTTGTCACCATAAAAGTGATGTAAATACGAATATCTCCAATTAAATTATTATTACAATTTCATACCGTAAACATTTATTACTAAACTTTAATCGGGCCCCTCTAAATAACAATTTTTTGTGTAAGATAAAAAATGATTTAAATAATCCTCGAGCATTCCCGAAACAAGAATCATATTAAAACTAGACTATATTTTTTAATTCCGTGTGAAATATGCGGAAATCAGACGGTAAGCATGTTTCCGATTGAATAATTATGAGACTGTTTAAAATGTTCCAAACCGACTGACGGGCATTCGCGTGAATCCACATTCTTAAATGGTCCGAATCAAATAATTTTAATTTAATCGATTCTTTTTTCCTGGGTATTGTCAGAAAAATAGACTTACCCGGTTTGATGAACCCAGTGTAAGGTTTTATGTGTAACCAGTCTTTGCAATAACTGATGTCGTTTGGTTTTTTAATAAACTCGAACTGAACTGGTACCTGCATTTAAATTATTCATATGATTTTGATATGGGTGATACTCAAATTGGCGGAAAAATTAAAGTCATATTTGTGAGGAATATTTTCATTTTTGTGAAAGTCGCTTCTACGGCCTCGACTACCAAATCCTTTTATCATTCGGAGAACACACTGGGTCAAATTGACCCACGAACAATTTTTTGATCGAAAAAAATTTCAAATAAGTTTAAAAAATGGGCGGTATTTTAGGCTATGCTAATAAAGTTCGAGGTCCCAAACTATAGTTTCAAACGCTTTTTATAGTCTATAGAGCGGTCAGATTCATAGGGCGAGTGACAATACTGGCACGAACGCGTGTCTTTATGCACAACGCAAGGGACGCGCGCCAAAGCTCGCCTCGGCTCCCCCCACCCTGCGCTTGCGCGTAGAGAGGGGGGGTGTCCTGTTCGCGAGTCCGCCCCACTATCCCGATTTTTGGACCCGCGCATCACAGCTCGTCTCGAGTCTCCCACTATGGCTAATGCGAGTAGAGAAGAGATGCCGATTCACGAGTCGCCTCCCACCTTCCGTCGCTCGCGCGCCAGTGTTCCTTTACTCGTGTGCGTGTGTGTTTCATGGTTCTCCACTCCTATCTCTCTCCTTTTCTACATTACAATTTCTTGCTATGATGACTAACGCAACATTTTTGGTTAACTATGGTGTACCTAAGGTAAGAATATTAATACTTTTCCTTAACATATAATAGTTAAAATTGGTTATAACTACTCTACACTTATTATAGAACTAGAAAAATAAATCGATTATCAGGACCAATACATAACATTAATCATCCCTCATTATTATCACAAATAAGATCGAGTGTGTATTATTTGTTTATTCTTATGAAAATAATGGTTTATTGATATGCAATTCGTGTGAACCTAACTATTATTATCATTCCAAGTTCGTGATTTCATTATAAGGTCTAACCTTCCAATTATAAGGAATCTTGATAATTATTAGTTTATAAACACCCTACGAGAAAATTCTACTTGAAAATTGCATATTAAGCATGACAATTTTTTGAAATCATGAACTTGAAACGGCGGATTATAGAAAAATTGACCGAAAGGAGCAAGGCTCGTCGAGGTGAAAGTTGGGAATTCAGATCTGTCAAATGAATACTCGTGATAATCACAAGTAACAGTTCTTTCGAGTCAGAAATCTCAGCTCTCCCTTTTTATACATTGAAGATGTATATCAATGTTTAGAGATACACTCAACTTCCAGTTAAGTCAAAGATCATTTATGTCAAAGATCAGATACATCAAAACGCATCGCCCAGTTATTTCACATTTTACATCCACTCCACTTAGCAACATGTGACACTTAGCAGCATAGACACAGATACACACGGCACACGTATAAAGCGCACTCGTTCATCTTCTCCGCCCCAATAGACATTGGTGGGATTAAGGAGAATTTGACGTAACCGAACTGCTTTCATTTCAAATGTTTTGACTTAACTGGAAGTTGAGTCTATAAGGCACTTGCATCAGCAGACCACTATTTCTCAGACTTCTTTAAAACTCATTACGCAAAGACATTCGAAAAACTGGGTTAAATCAAAACTTGTATCAGAATTCGGATTTTCGTTTAGAACGTGAATTCATTAAATTATCCTTCTTTAGTACAGACATTTCCTTTTGAAATCACCTTCTTCTTGAGAGTGATATCAAGTTAATATTTTGTTGAGTACACACTTTAATTTATCCTCAGATGCTTATTTTTTAGACCAGAAGGCTTCATTCTTTATGGCAAAACTTTCTTAACTACAAATTGTGTCGACCATTAACAACTGCTGCTCTAATATTTCGCAAGTCAACTGATTATATGTAGCATATGCATAATTCCACGAATACTCACAATGTTCAAATTCAGTTGGAAGATTGTAATTCATGTTAGGGATAATAGAATTTTCTTCAATGTTATCTTTAAGTGCTTCTAACTTTTAAATGATACTGATAATCCCACTCAAGAACTTTCTTCTTTGTCAAACTTCGTTCAAAAGGCCAATTAGCTTTACCCACATTTTCTTAGCTGTGAAGCATATTCTAAGTATTTAGTTAGAGTATTATTCCAAAGTAGCACTGATAACGGTTTTTGCCTTGCCATACCTTATAATCCGCGTGCTAGTTGCTAAAACCAATACGGTTATTGCACATTTTGATGAAAAGATGCGGTTTGGTACAATAATAGGTGGTACACCATACTATGTTTTTAGACTTGTAACCACGACCGGGGGTCACGGGGGACATCTATTACGGGTTGCCTATCTGGACGGGGTAAATGTATGAAAAAAAATTATTTATAGTCTTGAACGCAAGACCCTGTATCTGAACGCTTTACCCACATGTTGTACACGCTAAATAATAAAAGAACACACGTATCAATAGAGGCGCTAGTCTTGAAACTCCGATCTGTTCAAATAGTCATCTTAATTAATCATTATTATTATGAGGGGATATTCGCTCCTGTGCAATGTCGGACTACTGCAAGTGCCCCTGCCTTGCACTGCAAGATTCTGGACGGACTGCTATAGTGAACATGCTTCCGCTAAGTCAAAGAAAAAACTTCGGAGATTATTTACAACTTATTTTTCTACCATTGCTCCAGCGAGAACTGTCTTCAGTAGTTCATGTAGATGTGGTGTGGCAAAGGTATTACACCAACAGCCTGAAGAGTGGAGCCGGTGAGAAGAGGAAGTGGAGAGTCCAAAAGGTGAAGGAATTAGAAGAGCTTTGGCCCCATCTTGACACGGGGGAGATCCACCAGTATATTCCCCTGCACATCCTTGCAGAATGTCTTGGTAAGTTTTCTGGATAATTTCAGTTGAAGTTGAATACTGCATACGATGTAAAAGTAATTAATTCATTCGATCGGTCTTCTGTTGCTGGCAGAGGCAAAAAGATTGCCTCTCCACGCCTGTGATGCGTGGAGCATATCCCGACGCCACTCAGGGTTTCCTTATAGCTGCCACTGGAAATTTCGACACAGCTATGGAGAAAGTTGAGAAGTTCGTTGTAACCCTCTACCACAAGTGGGTGCTATCTCGGTAAAATTGACTAAAACTGAAATTTATATTTCTACCAACAGAGTAGTGTTAAAACTGGTTTTCTTTACTTGCAATACAGATTAATGACGTGCGTTACTGTGAATGATTCCCGTAGAAAACTATTCACAAAAAAAGACAGGCAAATTGAAAACTTGCCTCCTACATACGACGCTCTGAGTTAGAATACGTGGCGGGCAATGTACCAGGGGGCCAATGTGTGGGAACAGGCACTAGAACTTCAGCAACTGTTGCCAAGCTCCTCAGAGCGAATATGAGAAAAGAAAGGAGATCACTGGGTCCCAGTATGGAAACTATCACAATAGCCTGAAATACTTGCTTGGAACGTGTGTGGCGTGGTTGCAAAAATGGATGTAGTCAGAGTCACTGCCAGTTCATGAAAAGGCAAATAAACTTTACAGAACTCTGTTGCTGTAGTGGTAATTGTACCTAACAAAATACATGATACATTGTTATACCTCTCTTTTAACGCTTCGTTTCAATCCAATGTTGAAAAAAACCACACCTTATTATTGACCTGATCCATTCACATGCCCACGATTGTACGCCTTGAAGGTAAGCAATCGTGCATATACGCACAGCTGGGATGAAATTCAGATGAAACACCTTCCTTGCACCTATTAGTCTCGAAGTTGAATCGTACTTAGTGCCTTTAACAAGATTACATTCATTCAAGTCTATTAATAGTGGTTTTCATACCATTTACCCCTTGCAGATAGGCAACCCGCTGTAGACCCCCCCCCCCGTGACCCCCGGTCGTTCATATAAGTCTTAAAACATAGTATGGGGTACCAACTAACATTGTGCCAAACCGCATTTTTCATCACAAGGTGCAAGAAATCTTTCAACTAGCATGGGGACTATTTATTATGCCTACATCTTTAGTCTAGGGCCGGGCTCACCACTTTCGGCAGATATTTGCTGCCACTAAAAGTTCTTGGCTGGAAAAAGGTTTTTATATAATTTTTTTCTTCGGTTCCCAGGAATCCTGCGATGGATGAACGCCGTTACGGTTACAGCTGCTGGGGGCTCGTCGTTCACGCCCAAGCGTATGCATTTTTTTTACTCGAACTTACAATACATTCCAATTCAAATTTTAATTTAACACGAAAAACTAGGGACCAGTCGATGGACAAGTTCGACGAAAATATTCAGGTACATTTGAGTTTTTTCGGACTACGGGAAAGGATGCCCCTGAGCACTTGAAATTTAAAAAAAAAGCTGAAATTAGAGAAAAAATTGTTTAAATTTTTTTATTTTTTAAAATATTAATTATATGCAAAAATTGTGTGTATATTAGTTGTAGATCTATTAAAAATTTTGTAGCTGAGATAAATACTCTTTTTTATAACGCAAGAACTTTTGGCGATAATCAATCTCAATCTAAAGTACATAATATTCCTGTTTTTCGTTTTTCATAAATAATCAATTATAATCTTCCATATTCTGGACGCCTCTCTCAGCCGAATCACTAACAACTTTATATAAATTTACTAATCCCAGCCCTTTCACAAAACTCTCATTTTTAGCCCACGTCGACGGCTCTATCTTCAGGAATTCACTAGTTAAATCTTTTGAAAAATCGTCTAGTTTCGGCGAAAACAAATTGCCAAGTTCCGTTGTTAATACTTTCTGGCATTTCATCTATTTGTATTTGTATTTGTTTCATTTTTTTTCATGATTCTATTTCGCATTTCAAAACCTTGAACATTTTTATTTTTGACTTTAATGCCAATTTCAGAACAAAGAAAGGCAATGCAACAGCTTTAGGGGTTAAATACCATAAACAATTGTCATTTGTAATTTGTAATTTATAATTTATTAAAAACTTTCTAGAACTAGGTATCTCTCTACGGAACAGAAAATTATAGTACAAAATTACTTAAATCTAAGTTCCTTAAACGTGGACTGATATCGCAAAAGAAAAATATATAAACCTAATAGAAAGGAGTAGTAAGTAATAAACTCTGAAATGATCGAAAACAACGGAAAATATTAGCTTATTTGAGCAAAAATTTACTATATCTATAGAAATATACAGTTATGGTTGTTCCTTAACATATATTCATACGTATGCGCGAGACTAGCTTAAGTGACAAATAATGACTTAGAAAGTATTAAAGCACAGTAACTTCTAATAAAAATCTATCAAAAAATCTTCCTAAAATGATACTATGAGGGAGACTCTCTAATAGAAGGTGGATTTCCATAAAAAAAGTTGAATAATTTAAACATGTATTTAGCCACTGTCAAGAACCCAGCTCTTTGCCTATATGAAGAAATGTGTCCTTTTTTGGGTAAATTATAATAAACCCGATACATGCATCTAGGGCTCATTTCCATTTTCCGTTTAGGTTATTCGAGATGTCATCGAATGAAATGCAACCATAATCAAAAAACGGTAAAATGAGGCTTTTTACTAATAGAATCCTGGTTGAAGTGTGAAGGGAGTCTTTCTTTTTATGTAGCACCATTAAAATTCTATAGATGTTTCTGGAAATGGTCATAACGTATTCCTTCCAGGACAGAATTCGGTTTGTTGAAAATCCTAAATCTTTAACCAAATCGAGGGAGGTAACCGATACACTGCCAACCTTAAGAGGGGTGTATGATTTTAGCAATTCTAAAGAGGGAGATGCAGACGACCCAATGACAATGTCGTGAGTTTTTATAAGATTTAACATGAGCCCGTTCGCTACAGCCGAGTACGCCACGAAGTCTATATCGATCTGAACCATGCCTAGCATATTTTCCAGATCTGACGCCGGTCCTGAAAGGTAGAGTTTAATTTTATCTGCATATTTATGAAATTTGCAAAATTGCAACTCGCCACCTTGATCAGAGGTGTATATATTGAATAAAGTAGGAGCGACAGAAGACCCCTGGGGAACTCCCCTCTTAACCTTAACCCAAGTTGGACAGGTCATCCTTACTATCAATTTTTTAAGTAAAAGGGTATGGTTTACCGAGTCGAATGCCTAGGAAAAATGAAATAGAACCATCACTGTGACTTTTTTTTATCCATTGCCAATTTTATATCTTTGTTAAATTTGAGTGAAGCTGTCAAGGTGCTGTGGTTAGCTCTAAAACCAGATTGGAAAGGGTCCTTCAATTTATTGGCATCTAGAACATTTGTCAGCTGGCGATGGAAAATCTTTTAAAGCGGCTTTAACAGTTCATTCAAGATAAAAATAGGACAGAAGTCAATCGGTGAAGACGGCTTAGAAATCTTGGGAATAAGGCGGATGACTGCCATTTCCTAGTTATCTGGGAAAATCCCACTCCGTAGCGAAAAACTATAAATATGCAAAATATGCGGAAAAATAGAAGGCAAGGCAAGTGTGATTGTTTTAATAGAGATACCATCGAGCCCAATAGCTTTTGAATGGACTTCTGAAATCGCGTTCATTAGAGACACAGGGGAGATGTCTGTGAAGAAGAGGTTAATATCATCAAAAGGATCCCAGGGCAGAGCAAAGTTTGGATACGCTATACAAAGTTGACCGGGTGGTGTTAAACGCTGCTGGAAATCCGAAGACATGAAGTCCACGTCGAGGTCTTCACGCTTAGGAAGAATTAGGCGCAAATGTCGCAGTAAATTCCATACATTTTTTTTCCTATTTCTGATGACATTGAAATTATACTGGTTGTGTGAGTCTTTAATTTTAGTTTGCACAAGGTAACGAAGTTTACGAAATTCTTTTGAAATAACGGGGTTTTTGGTTCTGTTAGCTAGTCTATGTTTTGAATCTCAGGACGTCATTAGTCCTTTAATTTCTGCTGTAAGCCATGGTGCAGATTCCTTACGTAAGCTTAAAACGAAGAGTGGCGCAGTTTGCTAGTTCGAAGGTTACAGGATAATTGGTATTCAATGTGGAACAGCTCAACATACGAAAGGAAGGGAATAGGGTGCTGCTCATGAGCAGTTAGTTTCTCGAAATCATCTACTATCTTAAGGTCATTTCACGTGCTAGACCGGTCAGTGTGGTGAGAGGAAAATTGCGGAACAATGGACAAAACTGCTGAAAAAACCACCGACTTCAAGTAAATCGTTAGATTATTAGATGTATTTAGATTTATGTTTAAATCTCCCATTAAAATGATATTATCATAATTACGAACAAGCTCAAAAATATCTGACTTTAATTTCTAGTTATAATTCGCATTGGGTAATTTGTAAATCACCCCAACTTACAAATTTATCTTCTCCGGATGAGACTGCAAGAAATAAATAATCTGCTATTGGAACATTTGCTTGAGGACTAGGGCAATCAACGTTGCTTGAGAGACTTGCATTTAAGTAAACGCATACCCCAACTCCCCTCCTCTTCTCTTATTCCTGACGAAGTAGCAAATAATTATCGATCGCAATGCAGTTGGAGGGCGTACCAGGTTTTAACCACGTCTCTGAAACTGCAATGATATTATAATCACTAGAGCTGAAAACATGCTTGGACTCATGAAAATGGCCCAGGAGAGACTAAGTATTGGCGTGGCAAATTTTTAGCTTATCGATTTGTATGAAAGCAGGTACAATACGCGAGAGAAAGGCAGAAGCAAATGACTGTCATTGGCACGCCGTACAGTGGAGCCCTGCATATAGTAGTTAGGGACATGGTAGGAAAATTTGCGAAAATCGCATGCAAGGAAGAGATGCCATTCTGCACTGTATCTTCTCTTATAGGTGCGTTTAAACACTCGTCTATACTGTTGATGCCTTTTGATGGTAATCTGCAGATATAGCATTGTTGAGAAGAATTCGTCCCTATTATTGCATTGATGGATTTGACATCAAAATTTGTGGGAAAAATCTCGTTTCTCGTCGTAAGATTTGTAGAGCCAATGCTAATTTTGAATTTCACAAGATTGGAAACTTGATCATCAATCCACTCTTTTTTCAACTATAACTTCAGAATTCTTCTTTACAAACTGGAGTCTTATAGGCCTGGAATAAGATAGCGATGATAGAGTTGGATTTTGCCATATAATTTTTTCCTCACCAGTGTTAGAATACATATACATTAGCCTCAGAGGAACCATAGATGTTGACAGCATACAGAAGTCTTAAAACTCAATACCTGTTTTATCAACAAATTCATTTTTAAGTTATGTTTTCTAAATTCTTGGGAAGAACCCGCTTAGAAAAAATTTCTTGCAAATTTTTGCATATTCGCTGAGCAGTGTGATCCAAGGCATCCTCTAATGGTACCTCGGCGCAATGTCCAATCACACTTACGCAAGCCGGATAGTACCTATTTTTAGCCTCAACCATGACCTTTTAAGGCGGAAAATTTAGATTAAGATCTTCACGCGTCTCTTCATAAACTCTTTTGGAGGCATTCACGCTTAAAAGCCACTTAACTGCTCGGAGAGGACTGATTGTTGGGAAATTGTTTTCGGTCTCATAATACTCCCGATATTGAAATCCACTTTTTTGAGATTGGATTCTGACTCTTTTGAGGATTCCATATTGCCACTTTGGTTCAATTTGAAGCCCACAGCAAAGCAGATGTCTTCAGCACTTGACGAAGAGCTGCGAAATCTAGAGTTCGCCGATACTGGCTTCTTGAAAATAAAGCGCTAAAGTTTTTGTGTGCAGTTGTTCGCTTTTGCACCATTTTCTTTTTTTTTTGCATTCATCAAAGACAGTGGGCATTGAAGCCTGTTTTTCGATTATACAAAAACATTTATTAAAAAAACTTTCATTTAAACACAAAAAACTTTAAATACTGAATTTTTTACCTATGAAATGCTAATAACTTTGTAACTATTATTTTTATGTTCATAATGTGTGTTCGCTATTCTCGAGATGCTTAGTATCCTCACAGAACCTGTATATCTGGCACATTCTACGCTGCAGTCATTTCAAGAGTACTTATCCGACATGCATTGAATGTTAAGTCCTTCTTGATTTGATAAACTGAGGCTTCAAGCGAAGCATTGAAGGTTTCCTGATTAGTTTTAGATGTATCAAAAAGAGATGCCAAGGGTTTGAATCCAGCAACAAGACTCTGACAAACTGCTTTCGTAATTGCCTCGGAGATCCCGGGCAGCAGGTCTGTAGCAGCCATTCCTCAAGTATTCACGTCATTCATATGCATATTCTCAGAGACAGATATTTGCTTGGCCCGCCGAATCTCATTCGACAAGATAGACGTACATTTCCCACAGGGAGATTTTTTATTGCCCTTTTTCAGCGATTCAGAATACTTGGGCGGAATATTGGTGCAGACTTGATGAGTAAAGGCATTACCTTTAACACATTGCAAGAAGTCAATAGCACCTCTCGTGACAGAAATGTTACAGGCGGTACAAGTAACCATGTAAGAAGGCCTTCTAATCTTGAGAAACCCTCATCAAACACATCAAAAATCAGAAAAGAACGAGTATTTACTGACAAAAATGGTCGCAGTCAAACACAAAATTCTATCCAGCTCAAATATATGCAAACACATATCACCTTATTTGAGGAGATGGTGGTTCGCAAAAGAAAACTTTTAATAATTCTAATAATTATTTATAATCCGTTTGCATTTGGTGATGCAACTTTAATAACTTCTGAGACAAATGTCCTACCACAATATTATCAGTCGACTTTCCAGCAACTTATCCTACATTGATATCTTATTCCGAACTGTTGCTACTGCTTCAAGACGACGTAAATTTTGCAATGTCCGCTTTAGATGAAAATAAAGAGATTTAATTATATGAAATTAAATAAAACAACAAACATGTGAAAAATTAGGAGTACTGCAGGATAAAAAGTTTTTCAAATACATTACTCATTTAGTTGTTCAATTTAACGATCAATGCGCTGTTTTCTAATCAGCACAGCCTGTTCTGGTTTTACAACTTTTCTTTTTCTTTTAATATCCTTCTTATTGATTCTGGACATCAATTCGAAATTCGTTCTTTCTCCCAACAAAATAATCACTTCTTACAATTCTGGTTTCGCACTTTCACGTAAAGTTAACTTTACTATAAGAAGATTAAAAAATAGTACATTTAAATCTGGTCTGTTTTATGGCAATTCACTTCCAGTTATTTTATGCCAGTAATATTCGAGCATATAAATATTCCCACTTATTACACGAGCAGAAGAAATTCTAGCATAAAAATTTGTTTAAACCAGAAAATCCGAAAGAGAACTGCATCAGATAGATGGATTGACTGTGGTCCTTTACAAGAGCCATAGGTTTTGGGATTATGGGTCATTTAGGTTCAGAATAATATCTTTCAACTACTATAAATATACTATTTCTATACTATATTGCTATGGAAAACTTTTGCCTCTATATACCAGGTAGTGCGAGTGCTTGGAAAAAACACTCAGGAAATAGATAGACCACTAATTTTAATTAGTGCTTCGTGGGAGCCACTTAAACTACCATCTACTAGAGTACTTCAAGTATCTTTATTCATGGTATACTTTTTCGAATTTTTCTCGGAAACAGTCGTACAAGAAAAAGTCGTGAAAAATAACATGCACCTTTTTAATAGATCTACTATTTTTTTATGAAGCTTTTTTGCATATTACTAATATTTTGCAAGATAAACAAACAAAACTGATTACTTCTTTAATTTTATGGTTTTCCGATTGTCCAGAGCCCAGAGGCATCTTTCCCTATTTCCGATAAGAATTAAATTTCACACAAATTATTTATACATAAAATCAAATTACATTGAAATTGCACTAAAAAAATTGCAAACAAATTTTTTCCAAGAGTAAATAAGAGCGTTTACATATCACAAACAGTGAATAAACAAATCAAAAAATAGGCAACTAAGGTTCGTTCCTAAAATAATTAGAAGCATTTTATATTTTCAATCGTCTTAAACAAAAATTGCCATGTTATTATTCCAAAAGAGAATCCCTTTAAACAGTGAACTAAAAATTAAATAAGAAATGTCACTGTTTTAATTTAATATGCACTTATGGTCATTCTCTATCAAATAATGTTATCCTTTTTGATGTAAGATTACTTCTATGTGAAGTTCCGCGTAAAGTTCCTCCCCCAAGAAAATACATTTGCAGTGTGCGACGCAGTTTTGTAAGTACGGGCTCGGAGCGCAGTAGCATGATAATTTGCATGGGATTAGTTTGCGTTATGTATTCATCAAGCCTTGTGCGCGAGCTGCTTCTCATCCTTCATACACAATATATTTTCATTCTACCTGTACCAATAAAAAAATGTAGCTCACCTGCCCAGTGTTAGCAATAATAAGATCCTTGTTGCTACGTTCGAGAAATTTCAGCGGGTCAAATATAATTTCTGTGGCATCCACCATCACCTGAGGCAAGAATTCATTTTCCAGCTTGTCTAACTTCTTCATGACCTCCTCGTGAATCTTTCGATATTTAACTTTATCTATTACACTTATCTGAAATTTAATTACATTATCAAAATGAATCATTGCCAGAATATCGTTAAGAATATTAAATTTTGAATTAAAGAATGGAAAGTGAAAATGGAAATAAAACATATTCATGTTTTTGATGCATTATTTCTTAACTACTAATAACCAAAAATCGATTTGACTTAAACTTGGGAAAAGTATATACCTATTTGATGGTAATTTATTGGAAAAACATTTACTCGCTGGGGCATACTTGCTAAGAAGACAATCTTCCCAAAATCGTCCACATTCAGAACATCAAGCCATTGACACCAGCAATATTGGATGAGATTATAAACTTTTAACGGTTAAAGACTTGATGTTCTTACTGTTAAACTGCGTCGGTAAAAGAAAACTAGTGCAAGAAGGCAGCCAATTCGAATATTTCAGACCGAAGAAAAAAGGTTCTACATTGAGCTGAGTGTAAAACAACATAACCAGCAAGACACTCTGTCCTCTCAACTGAAAGACATGATTGACTACTGGTGGCGTTCCGAAGCTTACAAATATCATAAATTCAGATGTTTTAGAGGTTTTTAAAAGGGCAAGTAAGTGAGAAGCTCCAGGTGTGGATACTGCACAATTTCTGATACAAGTACCTGACAAGCTTATATCCGGCGTTGGCAAGGTGTTTCAGAAGATCTTTGAACATCCAAGCTTGATGCCAGGCTTTATAACCATAGGTATTGTATAATATTTTATATTTGTTTTCAAAAATTTCCTTGTGCTAGTTCTAGTTCATGGGGCAGTAAAGACCTGGTCACCATGTAGATGCTGTTTCCATGACGCAAGCACGTAAACATCGAAGAAACCTGCACATGCCATGTACATTGGCTAGAGGCAAGAAATTGCTTTCCTACCACATAAATATTTGCTTGAAGTTCTAAAAATGTACAAAGCTACCCACCCATTATCGTATGATCATGCTAATGGGTGCAGGAATCAGTTATTTTTATCATGGACAACAAAAGATAACTACACAATTACGAAAACTATGTCAGTTCATTATGGTTTTGATTAGAGCTAAGCACACTAAGCGAAATACAAAGTAGCATATCTTATATGTTCAAAATACATGATAAAACGATGGTCATCAATTTATCCATCATCTACACATACTGAAGCGGTTCAGTATATAAAATTGATTTATATTTATAAAATTGATCCAAGAGCGGGCGAAACAGAAAATAAATACGCTACTGAATAACTTGCGAATTGCTGAGCAGAAGAGTTATAAAGGTGACAAGTACCGCTACGCGAAACAGGTGCCGTTATGTGCGCAACCAGTCTAAGAAGAAGGTATGGTTGAAGCCGCGATGTTGGGACCAGGCTGATAACCGAGAACCACATGATCGACAGTCGGCGCCAAGCACTAGATCAGTAGACACGTTTGGTTCTCGACTAATAGAAGCGATCGATCGTTCGCAGGATTCCGATCACCATTTAATGGTACCTAGCTACATCATCAAATAGAAAGGTAAGATATGCTGAGGCTAAGGCTTTATGTTTTGAAATCCTTTCTAAGAAACTAAACAGGCTGTTGAGACCCAAATGACAGTTTAAATCTAGCTTACCTTTTAAGTACGTGACAATCTGCACTCGACAAATCCATCGAAATTTATGAATTGTTTACACCATTTAATATAGCTTCCTAGGACGTCTGCAGCTTTCGCCGGGTCATCTTGAGCCTTGTGAAACTCAACTTATTACGGAAATTTCCATTTAGAACCTTTGTTACTCAGTAAGAGCTTACCCAAATGACCTAAGGTCCTCAGGCCGTGCATCTTTATAATTATTCTCTTAAATTGCTTTTTGGCCTCTGTTGGACCTTCAGCCTGGATCTGGGTTTCCGGTTAGAAAGTAATAACTCGCCAACGAGCCATCGACTGGAATTTCTATTTCTACTTCACCACCCAATTTGCCAAACTTCGCTCCCACCGTCATACCTGTCGGCCATCCCTTCCTCTGAATTTTTGACTTCGAGCCCTAGCGAAAACCTGACCTAACTCTCTACTTGTAGACATCGTCACATAAAGTTCTGTATTGTTTTTCACTCGCGTTTATCCTCTGACAAATAAACACAAATTACCTTAAATCGTGTTTCACCAGTTATTCACTGAGGTCCTTAACATTACTTCTATAATTTAAGGAGTGTTCGAAGACATTCCATTAACGTATAAATTGAGTAAATTAGAACCGCAACGTAAACACAGGCGATAAGGGCATTATATGTTGTAATAAACTTTTATCGGCTTCGCATATTCTCCTGATCTGTCCCGCTCTAAGACTCTGGGGTGATATTGGAGGGTTACCCGCCCATCCTTGTGCAACCCATTCTTATGGGAACACAAGGGTGCCAGTGTTTAAACCCCAATTTATAAGAGCAAAACGACGGTAAAGGTAGAGTGAGGCGACCTAATACCAATTATTTGTTAATCTACCCAACCATCTAATTTGTATGGGCAACCTGGTTTATACAGGAACTTATGCTGTGAGATCAGAGGAAATGTGGGGATAGATTGTCATAGTCTTTTTTATTTAAATTTGGTTGTGAAAAAGAAAGCTTCTTGTTTTTTCTTTAGGAGCTTTTATTTTAAAATGTGATTATGTCATATATTATGCAAGTAAGGGTGAAGTGCATTTTGTGCTGATGCCATCTATTGCGGCGATATATACTCTTTTAATATCAATGAAGAAATGTGTACTACTTGAAGTTTCGATGGGATGCTGTATAACCGTTTTGTTGAAGAAACTACACCGTCTGCGATGAAAAATCAATATTATCTTTCAGAATAATATCAAAGCATAATTTAAAAAAGATAAATACATATCTCTCAGCAAATTACAAGAAAATACTGTTTAAATATTTTTTCTCCGGAAAAGAAGTTCATTTTATGAAATATAGATCGACTTTATTAACAAATTTTTCTAAACCTATAAAAAAATTATATATGTTTTGATTAGGACATATTTAAATTCATATTCGAGCTATAGAACCTGTATTTTTTGTAAATCTAGTAACTTCCAATGGTTTTTTAATTTTTTGTGACCAATTCTGTTCTAATGTATGTAAAATTTTGCATGCAAACTAGCAACGCAATTTTAAATTAAATTTTTTTTATTTCTCTGACATCCGCTGGGATTATTATAGAGCTCCTGATAATTTCTGGAAATAGTTCTAAGGTTCAAATGGTCAAAAATACATTCTACGAAGTTTAAAAGTACGCAACTGGAAGCTATCCAATTAAAAATCGGGGGCAAAGTTCAACCCCTCCCACTTTTTAATATTAAATATTTGTTTAGAGTTACAAGATTTTTTAAATCAAAGACATGACCCCTAAGGAAGAGTTCTATAAAAACTCATATACAACTTTTCGATCAAGCCAAATCCAAAAACCTACACTACTTGTAGGATAACCACACGTAATTTTCTGTGATTTAATGTAATCTCGCTTAACCCCCGGTAATCTTGTGTAAACACTTGTAATCTTTTCTTATATTGATGTACAAAATTTGTCCCTAGCAAATACGAGCTTGACATTTTTTGGCGCCATAAATGCACATTCAAAAAAACAACAAAAATAGAAGTGCTTCGAAAAAAAATAAAACTCATTTCATTATGGACCCTTTATAGGCTTTTTACCCCTTGTATTTGTTTGTTCTAATTTTTTTACTATACGGGAAAAAATCGAAGTAAAATAGTAAGAGTACCTCTAATGCGTTTTTAACAGGTTTTTTCTTGCTATACTGTCAGAATTCATGCATTTTGAGCACCAGTGCTCTCTTATACTATAAATGTTAATATTCCATACTCTAGGAGCAGTCTTATCGAGTGAGAAAAGCCTACGACTTGATTGTTCTGTGATTGCAAGGAACCCTTGCAATTTCGGCATGGGTTTCTTGCGCTTCGAACTTTTCCTCCATACTTGCTAGACAAAAAGTGCTGATAGGTGTGGCTTAAGACCGATATGCGTGGCTTAAGACCTCCGTTGCAAGAAATTCATCACAAAATCACAAGGGTTTCTTAAAACAATGGCACGGTTCAGTAACAGCTTTTGTCGCAAGCCGATACTCCTTTAAAAGAATACGCTCGAGCTATATTACCACCGCCTTATTCTTTCGCTGTGTAGAGACCACGTTAAAATTGTATCAGTTCAAGTAAATATAGTACGAACTTCGGGACAATTTTGTGTTAAAATTTCGTCCTTTAATAGGAATACCTCAACTTGCTATTACACTTACACGGAGAGAACAAAACGCCTGTGGTCACTGTCATTTGCGGTGCTGATAAACATGATGGGGGAAAAAGCGCTTCGAAATGCTCCAAAATATGTGAAAGTGACACGATGAGAACCGTTCTTTATCACAGGACTCACGTGGTCACCGTGAACACGTCACTTTCACATATTTCCAAGCAATTCGAAGCCATTTTTTTCCATTATGCGCTTTAGCACCGTAAGTCACGGTGACCGTTTTATTCTCTCTATGTGGCCTCCGCGTTGACAGAGCCAGATTTCGAAATATTACCTCTCAATACGGTGCTGGCGACGAAAATAAATTTGCATATGCATTGTACTAATGTACATTCATATTACATATCGTAGAAAGTATGTATTGAGAAATTGTTAAGTTCTGCAATTATAAAATCATGTATAAATTAAGACGAATGGATAATATCTGTTACACAATTATTTCTGCAAATTGAGGAAATTATATTTTTCGTTAGCAGAAATACATAATAATACATATATAGCTTGACAGTAAGATTCATAATAATTCCTTTATAAATTATTTAAAAGTGGAATGTATTTCACATCAAACGGTCAGTTTGTATCAAGAATACTACACGTGTATATTAGAGTAGTCCAGGAAACGCTTTTCGAGCTATGGGGCAAGCTTCAGGGTTTGATCGAAACGTGACATGGTTTTTAGGTATTGGAGAGGCGGGTCTGCGAAATAAAACCATACTAATAACTTTTATTTTAAACCTTCCCCCCTTACTATCACAATGCGCCAGTAATGACCCAAAAATATAAAACTACATTTTTACGTGTTATTTTTAATTTTCAGTAATTTCTGCCCTTTTTAGATAAATAAATACAAACAGGCAACTTAAATATCGACCATGACTTGTGAAACAATTTTAAATTGTTTAAATAAATGTAACTTAAACCAAGTACTTTTTCCTGAAAATGTAAAAAATCTTATTTTTTAAATTAAATGTAAAAGTTAGTTATTGTACTCAAAAGCAATTGCACTGTAATAATGGTATGCACAAAAAACGGATGAGATCTCTAACTGCTCTTTTTTTATGGTAGAATTAAGATTAACGGCGAGTATTGGTAAATGCTATGTATAGTTCCGTATTTAATTATGCCCTGTATAAATTTATTTTTAAGTGACATGGACATCGGTAAAAACTTGTGTGACTACTTTGGGGGTTGACATAATATGTGAATAATAATTTTTTCAGTATAATAATTCTCGTTGTTTATTTTGAAAAGAAATGACATCCTATTATATAATAAACGAAGTTTGACTTTTGAAATCATTTAGTTTGTATAGCCTCTACAACCTAACAGATATTTAAAAAAAGAAAATTATGGAAGTTTAGGAAAATGAGCCTGCTCAGAAAAAATATAAAAATAAATTAACGGGTTGTAACAAACTGACGGTGGCAGAGGTGGCGACAGAATTTAATGCGCTATTGCCACTGACGTCGTTACTAGTAACTATCTGTTACTCGCTAACATGTTTCTAATTCTTTGTACAACAAATTTATCCTTTTCATAATTGTTTAAGCCGTTTGGCCGAAACAATGATTTAAGGACAAAAACATTCTTTTCAGCCCTCTGGCTAGATTTGTGACAAGAAATCCTTTTAGCCATTTGGCCGAAGGTAATTAGTCAAGAAGAAAATTATCATCAGTCGTTTGGTCTAAAATAGTTTTCCTACAGAAATAATTATTTATCATCCGTTGGGTCGAATTAGTTATTTCCAAAAGACCTTGCTTCAGCCGTTAGGCTGAAGTAAGGACTTTTTCTGTGAAATACGTTTTAAGGATCTGAGAGTGGACAAATTCTTTCTGCCGTTTCGCAAGGGAGTTTAGTTGCTACCAAATTTAATAATTTTTAATTTTTGTAATCCTTCGTAATTGTTTCAGCCGTTTAACCGAACAATATTATTAATACTAAAAAATAATATTATTAAATCTTAAATAAACAATATTCAATTATTAAACATTATATATAATATTATTAAAATATTATTAGTATTTTTTCAGAAATAAAGATTCGCTTAATATTCCCTTCAGCCAATTGGCAAATTCGGCCGATTAGCCGAAGGCAATAGTTTTGAGCCATGAGCGCAAGAAATCGAGTTTGAAATGCCTCCCTTTTGCCATGAAACCACAAGTATCAGCAACCAATGGGATTAACCCTATATTCTCCAAACTTCCGATTGGATATATACTACGAACCCCTTTAAAGTTCATTCTGGAAAGCGAGTTATTAGTAAAATTGACAAGACATCCAGTCACCATATACGATATTGGGCCACTAACTATTGAATCAGTGGGAACTGTAAAAATTAGTTTTTAGGCGAACCTAAAAAATACTAGTAGTATTTTTAGACTATAGTCAACCTACGAATGACCCAATCAGAATCAATAAGTGAGTATTGCGATCCCGTCCATGGCCTGCTCAGCGGAGCTAAGCGTACGCTGGAAGAAAAATATAACACCCGGTATGGACAAGAAAAAGCAAGTAAAATAATGTTAAAACCGACTACAGATTGCGCACTGGACTCTTTTATCCGTGGATTGCCAGAAGAGAGGACAGAATTCGTAGACACACTTAACCCGAAGGACCTAAGCGTAGCCTTGAAATACCCCCACCACGTGGAAGAGAAGCAAAAATACGCAGAAAAATCGAGCTTTATGGCCTCTTCATTTTTTGTCGCGAAAAAGATAGGAGACGTTAGTTCTAGTCGCCAAGCTATTCCCTTTTCCAAACAAATTGTTTCTTTAGATAAATCGGAACCCCAAGGAAAAATTCATGCCTTTTTCAGAGTCAACTCCAATTCAACCAATACCTAGCGGGGCATTATCGCCCCGTAGGTATGCGCAACTGTTGCAACAGTACTATGGGAGTTTATCCCAATATATGGATGCCCAACAATCCTACCTGGCAACCGAACCACGACTAAGTGGATATGGCCTGACGTACCCCTATCCCTCTGTTCTTGCTGTACCGCAATATCCAACGAACCAGTATCCCCCAAGCATGTCCTGGAGAGGATACGAAAAACCTCTAAGGAGATCTAACTCCCCAGTACCACCCAAGGATTTAAACTAAAAAGCAGGCTATAAATCAGGACGCAGCCAAGAGTCTATCAGCATAGAAACGTCCATTAACGAAGAGCTACCCGGAGAACTCACCACGAGAGTGGACGCTGAGATTGACACGAATTTTTCTCGTATATTTGTGATACACAATAGATCGACTGATTGCAGAGCATTGTCCATTACACATGTAGAATCCTTGAATTCTGGGAATCTTACAGGGCCGGGTGCCTCCTCAGAACGCACGAGTCGCCTCAGAAAGCGACAGCTATCGGAGAATCTACCAGGTACCAATCAACAACTGACCAAAAAGTTTGTTTCGATACTAAAACGTCCAAAGGAGGGGGTTTCGTAAACTACGAACTCCACTGGTAAGCCCTCGATTCTTCGAAAGGCACCTCTAAGATCCAGAAAACCTAAATTGACTCAAGAGATAAAACCCTTCGTTCAATAGACGTAGAAGAGAGATGGAAAAGAGCAAAACCACTGCCAATAGCGATGACCTGTTTTCTTTGGATGAAACATCGACCTCGCGAAACTCGGAATCCGATCCACCCGTTTTCCGAAAACCACATAGCGTTCTTCCAGGACAGGAGATGACTCCTACCTCTTGTCTGAGCCCAAATACAGATCCATACGTGGACGTATATATTGATGGGGCATGCAATTTGGTTTGAAGTAGATCATCCTTTTAATGTCTCTCACCCAGCTAGCGGTCTACAAATCAATAATGCAGCAGGGTTGGAAGAGGTCGTGGAAGCTACACGTCGAGCACATAAAGCTGGAATAAAAAATTGCGAATAAGTACTTACGAAAATAAACCCATTAAGAATCGGGCAGAAATCGACAAATTAAAATCGGTCCTCGACGACAAAAAAGCCATCGAAACGAAAATTTCAGAACCTAATGAACTTCAAAGAACTTCAATTCATATGTAGTTGGTGACAAACACACGTTGTGCGGGCGCACTTGGAGGATATTTACAAGTTATCCAATAGCAATAAGACGAATATAGCCTTCCATGAGAGACAACTCACCCAAAATACCATTACGTTCAACAATCTTCAACGTGATATTGCTAACTTAAAACATGTCAAAAGTTTAACTCGCGCTCTGAGAGTGGTAGGCGACTACCTCCGAGCAACCCGCCGAATCCTTGAAGTCATTCATGCGTCCTGCCCAGGTCGTACGCATCTCTCGCTTTCCACATTCCACATTATATTGCTGGAACTCGTCAGGTACATAGTGTACCAAGTACACTCAGTATCAGTGCTTCAGCCGATTTTGTACTCATTCACATTCGTTGAGAAATAGACTCATGCGCGGTTCTTCCATATTATAGGATTTGCGAAAGAAAACCACCAGTAATATTCAAATTTTCCACAATAAACAGGGTGAATGAACGAGCATTGCCACTTTAAATAGATAACTCTACTCGTTGATCAAGCGAATCACCTCAAATTTACTCTGTCACAATTGGCCAGTGGAGCTGGTTCAGCTAGATCAAATAGGAATAATACAGCTTGCTTCAGAAAATGAGCTAAATTTTCTTCCTTGTGCGTTTTTGGGTTCACTGATTACGAATCTGGTGTCAAAAATTAAAAAAACAAAATGGTATATCCAATATGGCGGACGTGTATGGTAAATAAGTAAATAAATATTTTATCTTACCGTCCTTGAAAACAAGCATGCCTAGCAGATAAAAGAAGTTTAGTGCCTTTCCAAATCCCTTGTACCGTTTTCTTTCCACCTTTCCCCTTTCCTTTTCCCTATTCGCATTTACCGTTTCCCATTTCCCTTTCCACAATTCCCCGTTACCTTTACCTTTTATCTTTTTCCTGTTCTCCCCTTTCCCATTTTATTTTACCTATTTTCGCTTTTTCCTTTTCCAATTCCCTTTTCATCGCATCCCCCTTTTCCCTTCCCTTTTTAACCTTTCCCTGTTCCCGTGGACATTTCTCTATTTCTCCCATTTCCCTCTTTCTTTTCCCCTTTCCATTTTCATCCTTTCTTATTTTTCCTTTTCCACATTCCCCGTTACCGGTTCCCTTTTTCCCCATTCTCCGTTACCGTTTCTTTTTTCCCCCTTCTCCATTTGCCCCTCCCCTTTACCCTTGTTTTTTCCCTATTCTTCCTTCCCACCTTATTATTCTCTTTTCCCCTTTTTCTATATCTACCTTTTCCTTTCCCTTTCACCCTTTCCGCTTTCTCGTTTTCTTCTTCTCTTTTCCTTTCCCTATTCGCTTTTTCTGTTTCGCTTTCCCCTTATTACGAATATATTATCAAAATAAAAACATTTTTCATATCAAATTATTACGATTAGATGCGTATTAATTTATTTTATATTTATTACAAAAATATGAAAATCAGTGTGAATTTTTTTTTATAACACAACTTTGGCGGTCTGATCTTTTAAATTCTGGGAGTTTAATTTTTGTGACTCCCTTCGCCTCTCACACAAGCTCCATAAATCCCTATGGATATAAATATCAGCCATTCTCATCAGTCAGTATGACCTCTTCCAATAATTGCAATGTTTCTGAAAGCCCGGTTATGTCTTCAAAATCATTCATAATAATTTCTGATGAATTGTCTGAAATATCTCTATTATCAACTTCGCCTACTTTAGGAGTAGCAAGAAGTTTTCGGACTTTTTCGGGAATTTGAACTTGTTTTCTTTTACTATTTTTTCGAATGCGTAACTCAAAATTCATAGTCGACATTAATGAATACGAAGTACCTAACAATTGACAAAACATACCTCCGACAGTAGCAGATCATCTATGCGATCTACTATAATCAAGCCTGTAATTTTTGTTACTAGCTTTCGATCCTTCTTCACATAGCATTCCAGCCGGGAATATACTTCATTTTATAATTCCGGCTTCATGGATGAGTATTTTATGAATCGAAGATGGCATTTTGAACTAAGAATAATCTCCTCTTCATCCGCCTCCCTCGTTCTTCTAATCCCCTCATCTCGCTTCCATGTATCTGATACCTGAAAAGAATCTTTAAAAAATTCCCTCCATTCGTCACTCCCTATCTTCTCACTTATCCCCATCCTACGTTTCCTAAACCTATTAATTATCTTCCACACGCCCCTTCTGTCTAAAATTTCTCAACTCCTCCTCCAGCTCTTTTTCCTTTTCCTACTCTTTCTTCTTACACATTACCCCAACTCCTTCCTCATTTCTACGCACTTTACCCTTTTCGCAGTTCCTTCCTTCTACTTCCTGTACTTCATTTTAACCTTTCTCTTCATCATTTTACATTCCATGACACCCTCTCCCCTAAAAACCCTTGCTCCCCATCCTGCCTTCCATCAAACTCCCTCTTTATCCACAAACTTAATGGGCGATGGTCTGATTCCACCCTCCCTACCAATGCGAATTTCTCTACGTCCTTCCACACTCTTACTCACATGCGTGTATTTTACCTCTCCGTCCGAGCTACCATACCATTCGCCACAGCCCATCCTCTACCCTTAATAACACCCTCATCTCTCTCTCTCTCTCTCTCCTAGTAAGTTCACCACCCTTTCTTTAACCCTTTCCATCCCATCCTTATTGTACACAGTCACAAACTTATGTTACCCCTCCTACCTTTACTGCCCTCATTTGTACGCCCTCCCCTTACCCTCACCATAAACTTCTTCCTCTAATCCATCCCTAACCCCTGTTATAATTTCACCACTCTCCCTTCCTTTCCTCTTTACTCTGACCGCCTCCTATAGCCTCCGTCTATATACCCTAGGCAACTTTGGCTCTACACTATCCCATTCCTTTACCTCTACCCACATCTTTTCCAATCCCACCACATTAAATTCATGAATATATCTCCAGAAATCCTCATCTTTCTTCATCACTCCTGCTACTTTCCATTAAAACACCTTTAACACTCCTCCGCGTTGATATACTCCCACCCCTCCTACTTTGCACGAAACTAATTCCCCTGTACTTCCTTCAAAACCTCCTTCTCCTCAACCCATACCCACATTTGCTCCTCTTTTTTTATTTTCCGATACCCTACCTTCACCGCTCTCCCGTCACTCCTCTCATTCCTAACCACTGCATTCTTCCTTTCTCCCCTCCGTCATAACTTTCCCTACCTTGCCTTTAACCCACCCTATGCTCTGTAGCAGCGTTTCTACACCCTCCCTTTCTTACCCGCTCTTTAAATTTAATCCTCTTATTACAATATTATTTCTCCTATCTGCCTTCTCTCTTCTCTTCATAATTAACTCCATTGCCCTTATCCTTTCCCTATCCGCTCTCTCCTCCTTTTCATTCCTACGCCCTCCTACTTTCTCTACTATTATATTCTGCACCCTCTCCCAAATACCTTGCTTCTCCTCCTCCTCCTTGTGAACTACTTCCACTTCCGGCCAGCCCTCCATTTTCTCAAGCCTTTGTTCCGCCCTTTCCTTCCACTCCCTAATCTCTTCTTCCATCGGCTTGGTTTTATCATCCTTTTCCTTTCTTACCGATACCACTTCCCTCTGCAATCCTTCTACTTTCTCCCTCAGCTTTTTTACCTCCTTTTCCCATCTCTCATCTTTTACCCTCATGTAGTCCCTCGCACCTTCGATCTGCTCCATAGATCACCTGACGTCCTCCCTCAACCCTGTTACTTCGCTTATCAGCATCCCGAAAGCCTTCTTCTCTGCCTGTCCCTCCATTTTTAGGGGGGTGGGGGTGACCTACGTGTCCGTATGCTTTTTTTAAAGGGACTCTCTAGCGCGCTTTTCTCCAGACTCTCTTTGCTGTCTCTTTTCCTATTCAAGAGAACCTAAGCCAAATAAATTAAAAATTAAAAATAATAAGGACAAGCAATCTGTAAACTGTAAAAAGTTTTCGACCACTTAGCGGATTTCTCACTTGAATTTTATTTCATGCTGTTGACAAATGCATTTTTGACTAGGTGCTCAAAGTCCAACCATGCACAGCAACACGTGCCATGCTGGCGACTAACGAAATTTTTTACCTAAACACAAAATTCCCACCCATATCCATCGACAGGGCGCCTACAAAATACTCCCATCAAAAATCATCTACGCAGTTTGCATATCTACTTGAACTGAGCATGTAGTGCACCCCGTAAACAATATCGGCAAAAACTTTTGTGACTACTTTGGAGGTTGACATAATAAATAATAATTATTTTATTGCAAAATTCTCGTTGCTTATTTTCAAAAGAATTGATATTCTCTAATTAATAGTCAGGAAAGCGATAGCATTCTCGGATGAGAACAATAAAAATAACGTCCCACAAAAAAAATAAACAAAGTCTGACTTTGGACCTCGATCAGTTTGTGTAGCCTCCACAATGCAATAGATATTAAAAAAAAAAGAAAATTAGGAGAGTTTAGGAAATTGAGCCTGCTCGCAATCAATATAAAAATAAATTAACAGTTTGTAACAGGCAAAACTACAGAACTCTACTCTTTTTGTGGCTAATCTATATAGCTTATTATCTCTTTCCAACACTTTTATTCTTTGAATATATACTTTTCAGTGCAGGTAGAAGGACTTACGTTATAAATGAGTTTTATATTACTGTTTAAACTCATATGAGAGAAATCAGATAGACGCCTTTGCCAGTGATTAGATGTTAAATTTATATAGCAGTGGTCGCTGCGTAATCTTTTGGCGTACCTTAGATGTATTGAAGAGGTTGTCGGTTGAAACCCAGGCCTAAGTTAATTTTTTAGCACCTACTGTCTCGCTTTCTTTTAAATTTATTCTAGAAAAAAATCATTTCGATATAGTGGGACCCTAATTATCAGCCATCTATAAGTCAGAGTTTTTTGTTATAAAAATATAATATCTAATTACTGGGAAAGACTTCTACATAATATCTAATTATTAAACAGTGTAAATAAATATGGTTTAAAACATAAAAACTTAGCTTCTAATTTTCTACCCATTACTTTATTAACAAAAAAAGCTCAACTTGTCAGTAGTTCCCGACTCTTTTCTGATCAATAGAAATGTCATGTAAAACTACATTGGATCAAAGTCCAACCTTCTCAAGTTTACGCCAAATCGATTCTTGGGTTAGAGCAATTGAAAAACGATAATCTCACTGTGTACGCTCAAATGGACGGAATGCCCTTTTTAAATGAAACAGGTCCATGGTTTCGATCTAGGTTTATGATTTCAGAAGTCATTTCCTGAGAAAAGTTCATATGGCCATTTTGGATTTCCGCTGTGGGTGATAGTTTGCCCTGTGCTTAATTTATCGGCACGAAGCCCATTTCTCTAAAATAATCGGAAATGTGTATATTTTTTAATAGAATAATAAAAATAACACACGCGCTAATGAATTAACTCATCACCTTTAGATTAGTTTTTTTTTCTTCAAAATTGATTTTTTTAAGTTTTAACTTCAGACTTGTTTTTAAAACTAGACCTTTCTTTTGAGCTTCCAATTTCAGGAAATATTCTGGTATCTGTTCAGATATGTGACTCCTTATCGATAGCATAGACCTGGTTCATATGGACGCACACAAATTATAGGAACAATGTTTAAAAAACTAAAATCACTCAGTAGCAATATTTACCTGAGAATTAAAAATAGCGCTGACTGGCTTATGATCGGATATTTTCAATTCAGGATGACTTCGATATTCAACGGAATTAATTACATCTCCTTTCCATAAAATACGATCACACCAAGCAGGCGCTCTTCCTTTGTCACTGTTCCAAAGTATAAATTTTTCAAATTATTTCATATTTCGAACTTAGATAAGGGCATATAGCAGGAACATTCTAATTAAGTATCCCTCAAATTTGGCTAGGAAATTGGATTAAATAGAAAAGGAATATTTCATTTATGTACCTAAATTTAATCTCTCCCTTCTAAGGGTTTGAGGGCCTCCGCAACATGCACATTCCATCCTTAATATAACTGAACCACTACTTATACTCTAATGTTTCGCCCTAATTCTAAAATTACAATAAAAGAGCGATCTTCCAGGAGTTGCGTTTCCTCTTACCATTAAAATAGTTTTTAAAAATCTTGAAATAAAATTTTTACTATTTACTTAATTTAATAGGATTAACAGATTGGTTAACTGTTAACGGACTATTTAACTCCCGTTAATTTTCAATAACTTCCGTTAACCTCTGTTAGCTTAAAAAAATTTTGAAATACATCACTTGCTGCACTGCGCATGCTGTTATGAATGAGACACGACCATTAGTGAATTGCGCAGAATAGCCTGTGATCACCTGGGACTTATACTAGTACTGATCATTGGGTCCGTGGTCCTCTGTCGCTGCTTTTTGATCATTCTTTCCGGTTGAGTGTGCCATGTTTTTTAAAGTGAAAAGTGAAAGTAAAAATAAAAAAACAATAAATCAATCAAAAATTTTCTTCGTATGAAACGCTAACTTTAACGACTAATACATTAACATTACCTTCCGTTAAATTTTCGACAGATTAACGGATTGACGATTAATGAGTTAACTTTTTTATTAACGGATTAACGGATTAACAATTAACCCACTTAACTTTCCGATTAACTGAGCCCAGCTCTGCTAATATCCATCCAATAGCAATGTCTCTTACCATCAATCCTCCCATTGCAACCGTACACCCTACTCCATTTGTCTTCTTTTTTTATTATTTGCAGATATTCTAGTTCCGTCAACCCTTTGAAAATCATATACCATATATTGTACCTCCAATCCATCCTCTTTGTCCATCTCTCTTCTCGTTGTCTTACTAATAGCTCTAACTCTATTACCTGCCACTCCAAACCCCTTTTCATATATATTATTATTATAATAATTATAAAGTTGGACGATGATCGTGGGCGCTAAAGCGCAGGCTTTGGACCCACTCTGTCGGCTTGCGGGTTCGATTCCCGCTTCGCACTTTGGAAGAGCCTCGGT
>JAAAKG020001260.1:0-21818 GCA_010014905.2 Druon quercuslanigerum
TGTATTAATGACCAATTCTTCTAAATCCCGATCTATCTTCCCGTCCTTCCATCTATCAACACCTTCAATCCATTTTTATCCATTTTTCCATCTAGCCCTTGACACACCCATACGTGCATCAGGTTCTCTTCTGCTTCTCCGCAAATTCTACACGTAGTATCCTTGTATCCCTTATTTCCTGCTTTCCTCACGTTCCCACATCTCAACCTTCCCACTGCTCCTTTTCTTCTGGCCTTGTCCCTTTTTCATCCCAATAATGTTCTCTCCCCAAGTTGGTCTTCCATTTTCTGTATCCGCTACAGTAGTTCGAGCTGCCTATTTTCACCCAGTCCAACTGTATTTCCTGCTCTATTCTTCTTTCTATTCCCTTAACCATATTGTCGTTAATCTCCTTGACACGGATCCCTTAGAACGCCCAATCCAGCGTCTCTCCATCCCCTACAATTCTGCATGCTCTCTGTAACCCTTTACCCCATGTTGACGGGTTCCCGTTCTTTATTCCCCGCATTTCTTCCTTTAGACATATTTTTGGTCATCTCTCCTCTCGCATTCCTAAAATTTCTACCACATATCTCGAAGCCCTCCTTCTTGCTTCTATCTCTAGGCTTCGCCTGCCTGACTCCATCCTCCAAATATATCCAGGAGTTGTCCTATCTACTCCCATTGCCACGTTGACTAACCTTCCCTGCATTTTCTCCATTTCCTCTCTTTTTTCCTAGCCACAAATTTCTACTCCATATAGCCCCCCCGCCTTAGCCAATGTGTCCAGGATATACAATCTTTTCCCCAGACTATCGAGACTCGCCCTTTTCATCACTCCCCAAGCTGCGTTCGTAGCTTTCTGGGCTTTTCCAGCCATTTTTCTTATGTGAGTTTTATAAGCCCCTCGAGTTGAGAACCAGAATCCCAAATATTTGAAGTTATCGACCACCTCTACCTCTTTTCCCTTAACTGTCCAATGTTCTCCCTTCCCCCCCCCCCTTCCTAAAAATCATTATTTTAGTCTTTTTTACATTTATCTCTAGCTTATTTCTTTTTACATATCTTTCCAAGCTTCTAATCATTTCTGCTAAACCTTCTGCTGTGTCTGCCACTAATGCTAAATCATCCGCAAATTTTAACCCAAAAATTTTCTCATTTCCGATTACCGTCCCTCCTATATTTCTTCTTTCCCAATCCTCTTCGATGTCATTCACAAAAATGTTGAATAGGGTTGGGCTGAGAGGACACCCTTGTCTAACTCCTCTTGTTGCAGAGAAGCTCTCTTTTATTCCCTGACCAGTTATTACCTCATTAACCGTTTCCGCATATATCTGCTTTATCATTCCTATCATTCGGCCTCTAATCCCAATTTTCTTCAGTTTTACGACGAGAATATATCTGTCTACTGTATCGAAAGCTTTTTGGAAGTCAACGAAAATCCCATACAGCTTTCCTCCTTCTCTCTTGAGTTTGTTATTTATAAGAGAATTTAACACGAAAACGTGATCTCTCGTTGATCTATCTTCCCTAAATCCCGCTTGGCCTTCTCTTATTAATTCATTTTTTTCTAGCCAAACTCTCAATCTTCTATTCATGATGGTTGCTAATATTTTATATCCTATGTCTAATAGAGAAACTCCTCTGTAATTTCCTGTATCCTTTTCTTCCCCTCCCTTATGTATAGGGTACATTCTCGCTTTCTCCCACCCCTTTTCAACTTTTCCTTCCTTCCAGAATCCATTCAGTATTTCGTTCATCTGTATTAACCAAACTGGCGGCAATCCTTTCATAAATTCGGCTGTAACTTCGTCTTACCCTGCTGCTTTTCCGCTTTTTAAATTTCTTATTACTTTCACTAATTCCTTCCTGGAGATATCCTCGTTTAATTCCTCCTCCTCCTTATACAACTCCCTTCTCTCTCCCTCGCTAGCTCTTGTTGGCTCCCCTCCCCCTCCCATTTGCGGTTTATCATTCCACTCATCGATCTCTTTCTCGCCCGTTCGTAGTAATTCCTGAAAAAGTTTTTTCCATTTCTCCTTCCCTATTTTCTCTCCCTTTCTCCTCCTTCTCCTTCTCGGTCTAAACTCACCTATTGCTTTCCAGAACTGCCCCATATTCCTGCTGTCTCTTATTTTTGACCATTTATTTTCCTTTTCTTCTTTTCTTTTCTGGATAATGAGCTTCTTTAAGTTCTTACGTTCTGTTCGCCATTCCTCTCTTTCTTTAGTCCTTTCCCCCTTTAACAATTTCTTCAACAACTTCCAAACCAGTTTCTTTAACTCCCCTATCTCATCTTCGGTCCTATTCCTCTCCTTTTTCCCCCTACCTGGATTAGTGTTCCTAACTCGATATTTTTTCGTCATTCCTACCATCTAGGATGGTTTCTTAATGTTTTCCTTGGGACCTATGCCATCTACTTTCCCATACCTCCCCCTCGGTCTCTTTTCGATCCTCCTATAATCTTATCATTTGTGCTTTAAACTCTTCCGCCTTTTCGTCATCCCATATTAATTTTTCAACCAATTCCGTGTTTTCCCTCCTTTTGTTTTTCCGTTTCCTCTTTCCCTTACAAGGTCCTCTTAAATCCCCATTCATTTTAAACGTCAGTGGTAAATGGTCGGACTCAGTACGTGCTATTATCTCTATTTCTTTGAAATCCCCTTCTCCTTCTGTTTCCGCTTCTGTTATATAGTCTATAACCGAACCTCCGTCCTCTCCAACGCGCGTCCATTTCCCTTTTTTATCTACCCTTACTCTCCCATTTAGTACTCTCAATCCTAGTTCTTCACAGAATTTCAAAAGCTTTTTACCCTCACTATTTACCGTACTATCCTCAGACTTCCTCTCTTCACAATAACTTCTTGCCGGTTCGTTTACATCAAATTCTTCTACTCATTAACTGATTGTATTTCCCTTATCCGGAAAAAACAAAAAAGAGCCTAATTTTTACGAAAAACTTCAATTTTATAAAATTATGGAATTTGGAAACTAAATCCATGGAATTTAACGAGCTACGTTAATTCTTATTGTCTTGTCGTATCGAACCGAATAAAAATTGTTTATCACCACACGAATTTTTAAGTATTCTAAAATATAAACAATACGAGGTCCCATAAAAAAATTTTATGGAATGAGCCGAGTTGGACCATCTGAAGACATCCTGAAATTTTGAGATTTTTATATTCACGGTTATTTCCCTGTTGTAAAGATCCTATTTCTTATTTTTTCCTTTTTATTATAATTAAAAAATTATTTTTTTTGTCATTATTCAAATAAAAAAAGAACAGTTCAATTACAGTTGCTTGAGACATTTCGGCACTCTGCGAAAATTTGTTCAACATGGCAGTTGTTATTTTTTACGAATATATATTAGGTTACTTATTTTTTCTAGTCTAATTAGTAAATAATTCTTAGATATAAATTTTAATGCCTTTTGTATTCGCGAATAATTAATGATTTATTATTGAATAGTTATTACAAGAAAAAATTTTTAATCTTTTGTCACGTCAGTTTAATTATAATTATATGTTTTTGTAACATATAGAATGAACCATTCACTTGGCATTAAAATAAATAATCTTTATAATGGTTCTTTGTAATCAAGGAAATTAAAAACTATATCTAAATTCTTTGTTAGAAATCTTAAAAAATCCACATTTTGTTTTACATTTTTTGAAATCTTTGCAGGCTTTAAATTATATTTTTATTTTTAAAAACTTCTTAATATCTCTTAAACTTTAACGAATTGGATTAAAATTTGGTGTTTTAATTTCCGAAACTTTAGGAAATGATTAGACATGCTTCAATTTGCTTTTCAATTTCCTCTTAGAATTCATTTTTGAAAATAAAAAATTATTTGAAATTTTCCCATGAATCTTAAAAATTTTTTTGTTACCCTCCTCAATCTTACAACGTTTCTGAACTTTGTTTCCAGATTTTCGAAAATAGAAATTCTGTTTCAAATATTTTAAAACTTTGAATTATTTTTAAAAATATTAATTTTTAACAGAGTAGGCAAATCTTTATTCCAAAAAGATTATTTTTTAACCATAAAAAATGAAATTTTGAACAAAAAGAGAGTTTTCTACAAAATAGTATAATTTTTAACTACAAAACATGAACTTTAAAATAAAAGTTAACTTTAAACTAACTACATACTTGAATTTTGAAGCAAATAGATGAATTTTCTACTAAGATGATCAATTTTCTATCAAAAAAGAAGAATTTATAATAAAACAGTTGATGAATATGATGAAAATTGATTTAAAAAAAAGAATTTTAAACAAAGTAGTCCCACTTTTAACGAATTATTTGAGTAGCCATTAAAATAAAAATTAATTTTTGATGAAAAATATAATAGTCGACATTTCAACTAAAACAGATTTTTGTTTTAAATGAAAAAAGTTGAATTCATCCAAAACTGGCGAATTTTCAACATAATAGTTGAATTTTTAACCCGTGAGTTTAAAATTCAACCCAAAAATATGGATTTTCAACTAAAAAAGATCCATTTTCAGCCAAAAATGGTATAGCTAAATCTTCAGTTTAAAAAATTTAATTTTAACAAAAACGAACATTTCAACAAAATAGTGAAAACAGATTAATCTTTTGATAAACACTGGCAATTTTAAGCAACAATTTTTTTGCCAAAAAGGTGAAATTGATGGTGCATTTTCAACCAAATGATTCAATTTTTAACAAAAAAATGAAGAAAATTATTAATCTTTATTTTGTCGCAAACAATCAGGTTTTTGAAATTAAACGTATACGAGATCTCGTGACTGCAACTTTTTAAGAAAAAGATAAGCATTCAAATTTATTTGTTTTGTAGTCCTGTAAAATTTTACTCAGGAGATTTTCAACGAAACCAATAAAGGCTTTAACGCAACTCATGGTTTTCACATCCCTACATTATACATAGATATGTAATTCTCATCAATTTCGAGTGAAATTAATAATATCAGACACATATCTTTAAAATAAATTTGAGTTTCATTATTTTTAAATAATTAATTTTACATAAATTTAAAACTTTAAAATCTGATATTTCGAAGCAGTATTTTGTATTCACTTGTTGTATTGAAATTGTAATTGAATAAAAATATTTTCTTATCTAATGAATGTTTAATTCTGTGAATTCCATTTTCGCAGCGCATACTAATATTTAAAAATATTTTTTCAAAAGGGAAATAAATATTGATACTTATGAATAGTAAATCTCCATTCTACAAAAATTCACATATTTCAATATTAACTTGTTTTAAATTATGTCACTACGTCTTGACGATCTATTCTGGAATAACCCTTTTCTTCTCAAACATATACATTTCGTAAGGGAGAGAAATTATTTTGTCTACAAGAAGTTTGTCTACGATAAAATATATAAATTTTTAAATATTTAGCATTTTTCTCTAACTTTAGCTACAACTCACTTTCTTTGAAACTTTAACATATCCCCCTACATGAACCATCATTTTTGGATCCTGAAAAGTTCACTAGAGTAATTTGCTTTCCGTTTTCATGAAAGATAGAAAAATGTTTCCGCATTTCATGCATTGTTTCTTACTAAATGGAATACGAAGGTTACGGTTAAAAAATACGTACATTATGCGGGCCATTGTGATTGCTGTAAGTGTCGAGGATAATCCCCAAGCCTTGGAAGAAGTCCTTGTTTCCGAAGACAGGACCTTCTTGCATTCTATCTTTTGCGTACCAAACTGCAAGTCCATCGCCAAATAATTCTCTACCTTTTCCGTGAACTTTGAAGTGCACCTGAAGTTCCCAGTTCCTCACGTTAACTGGCTGTAAAAAAATAAAGAGGATTTTAATCCAATTTAAGATTCTGAAATCTGAGTTTCATCATCCTGATGGCCACTCAAACTTAAAAAAACCGGCTACTTCCGGTGGACTTTTGGGCGTTTATAATAAAAAAATTTAATACTCATTCTTTTATTATATAAAATTAGAAAAGAATTAAAAATTTTAGAACCCCAAGGCAAAATATATAATGCAAATTATTGGTTTTTAATAAAATAGGAGAATAAGTTCTGTTAAATAACAATAATGCAGGTACCATATTTCAAAGATTTCAAGTCAAAATATATTCCATTTTCAACAAAATAGTTCCATTCACAAAAAATTTGAATTTGCACATATGAAGGTAGGCAAGCGATCCAATTTCAAACAAAAAAGATTTAACTTCTACGAAAAAGAGTTACATTTTCAACCAATTAGTTGAATAAGATTCATAAATGAATATTTCAATCCATGAAGATGAATTTTTAATCGAAAAGAATCGATTTTATATAAAAAAGACGCATTTTTCACAGAACGGTTGAATTTTTAACGAGTTTCATCCAAAATAGATGAATTCTGAACCATAAGTATAACAGTAGGCCTATCAATGAAAATGAATTCATTTTAAACCAAAAATAGTAAGATTTTTTATTGGGTTAAATTATTTCAATGCAGCTTTAAGTGAAAAACGACAACAAGGGGAATTAGTTTTTCTCGAACATTGGATTTTGAATTTAGTATTCGACATTATTATGTTTATATTATATTAAAATATAATTTTATCCTTTCTTATATATTTTATTGAGCATTAAAGACATTATAAGCCTAGATGCGGCACCTTACTAGCGAACCTATAATCAGTTTCAAGAACTAAAAAAATGCCATTAGTTAAAAAGAAGCTCGAAAAGGGGGAAATAGGGTATTTTCTCGAGAAAAATGGGATTTTTTTAAATATATAATAATATAATATAATATATTGTTAAATAATTTCCAATGATTTCTGCCATTAAAGAATTTGTTAGAGATCACTTAAAAAAATATTTTATACTTTCCCGCTCATCACAGATGTCACTTTGATCGATATTATATTTTACTTCTGCGCAATTCTTATCATTCTCATTTTTGTCGCTTGTGTGCCTTTTGTTAAAATACACGTGTTAATCTCGGAAAACTTTTGTCTGCTCGCACTCATTTTTTACAACAGAATTTATATATGTTTAACATCTGCCTCATAAGTATTTATTTCCCAGATTTGTCATTTCTTTCTTTCTATAATTAAAACTTTCCGGTTTCAATTTAAAACTACAGCAAAGTAAAAATGCTAAAATTAATCGAATCTTTTAAGCTGAGGGAAAACAATTTGTGGGTCGATATCCAAAACAAGTAAAGAAAGAATTTTGAAATTTCTTCGCAGCTTGGACCAAAGAAATATTTTATTATTTTTTATTCATGGGAAACAATTTTGTCGTGATCTTTATAGCGTTCCAAAATCGCAAAAAATATGAAATCCCAACAATCTTAAATCACGACAAAAGTGCGGATCCAAAAAAACATGTTTCTGCACATTTGCAAACAATTTTTATTAAGCAAAAAAATTATTTATAAATTTCGTAATTTTTTTATTATTGTTCACTAGTAAAAGCAGTTAATATAACAAATTAATCATAATTTCTCAACCAATTGGGGATTTTTTGAATTTGACATCGTTAAATTTTACTGATTTAATTTTTTTCCACTTTTAACTCTGTATATTTCAACTAAATGATATTCTCCTTCAAATACTTATTTAAAAGTATTATATATTTTGTAACTGTTCCAATTTTATATTGGATAAAAACTTCAGTCTCCATTTCAGAGGATTTCCCGCGTAGTTCAAATATTGTATTTTCAAATATCGTATATTTATAGAGAAAATAGAAAAAGGGGAAGTTTTTTGAGAATAAGGGAAACAGGAGAATTTGAAAAAAAAAGGAAAAACTAAGAAAAAAGTGTAAGATTGTGCTCTCTTTTTTTTTACTTCTTGGAACTTATTATAGGATCGCTAGTGAGGTACGAATCTAGGTTTACAATATCGTTGTTGAGAATGTCCTCCTACCCCGCCTATTTGTAGAAGTGATTTTCCGATTGGTCACATTGTCGAATACGTTGATTGGTTTTACTTCATTTTTATTAAATATTTTCAACTGCCAAATTTCATGCAGAAATTTAAGGAATAATACATTTTATTACTAAATTTCACTGTTACAATACTAATGTAAATAATTCCTGTTTTATATATTTCAGTGGCATTTTGATGCCTACTATTGCGATTGAAATTTATTATGCATACGAAATTAAAAACACAATAATTCATTTTAAAGTTTTACTAATTTGGTTTTATTCCTTTTTAAACTTCTTTCTCACGTTTCTCTTATCACTGTCTGCATAATTTACGAGGCACTCTTCCACGTTACTTTGGTAATCCTTTTTCTTTTTATCCTGCTGCTCTGCCTTTGCGGTAATTTAGATTAATTGTTCTACGAAACTTCCGTCATCCAAAAATTCAGCTACACAATTCATATTACTATATTCTGCTTATTCTTTTCATAATTTTAACTACTTTTCAAATAATCTCAAACCATGTATTCATCATATATATATTTTTTCTGTTTCTAATTCCTCCTCATCTCAATAGGAACCAAATTCCAATCTTTAATTATCGCTCTTTATTCTTCTAATTAAGCCAATTACTATGTAAGAACTTTTTTCACTTTTGGAAAAATATACAATTTATGCCTAGATTGCACCCTAAAAAGAAGTCTTTCTTTTGCTTCGCGTAATCGACTAAAAAAAAGTTTTCGAAGAAATAGTTTAACTTTTAACCTATCATATGTAATTTTAATCAAGAAGATTTTTTGAGAATAAAAAATAAAATAATTAAATTTTCAGTTAAAAAATTAATTTTTAATAAAAACACTAATTTTCAACCAACTTTAAATTAAAAAAAAATTCAACCCAATAGTTAAATTTGGAACTAAGGAAATGAATTTTTAATGAAAACGGTTAATTAGTCACCAAGAAGATTAATATATTACCACAAAAGGTAAAGTTTCAACAAAATACAGAAATTTTGATCTAAAGAAGGTGAATGTTGAACGAAACATAGAATATTTTTTTGCAAAAAAATTAATAAATTTATAACAGATTTTTCCGTTTCTCTTTCGAAGAGGAATTCATCTTTAAAAATGTGGAAACCCTCTAAACCTAAAGTATCATGTTTTGAACTAAAATTTTGTCATATTGAAGGATCAATAAGTAAAGAGAAGTTGAAATCTTTAATATAACTCGCAAAAATAACTATTTTCAATAAGTTTTGGTTTAAAAAATTATTATTTAAATGTAAATTATGCAATTAAATTAGAGAAAAATGGTTATTTTTTATTTATATTAAAAATACCATTTTTACTGTTACTTGTAAAGTTAGTTGTGCTCATGCCAATTATAAATTGAAATACTGTTGTATACTTGTATGCGTCTGTCTTGATTGAAGTACCTAAATATTACATTATAAATCTCCAATTTTTCTTAGTTTCATCATGCACATAAATGTTACATGCTTTTTACTCATGAATTTAAAAAATAAAATAATTTAATACATGTACAAAATATATCTAGAATACGTGGTAAATGGAATCTTCTAGAAACTTAGATTTAAATTCAAATAGTTGAATTTAATTCGGCAGTTCATCCAAAAAAACCTTAGAAATCGATTTTTGATGTTTTTAACTATTAAAAAAATATTAAAAGTACGATTTCAGATTAAAAATGCCGGCGAGTCATATTTTGTTAATGACAAAAATAATCCTCTAATTTTATTTTATTTTCACTCTATTTGTTTAAAAAATTCAATTTTCTAGATTTGTTTTAAATCTCTTAAAAATAGAAACCAGCTTCATCTACTCCAGTTACTTACTTCAATTAATGCCTGTCATCATTATTCTACATTTAAAAAAAAAAATGATACAAGAAAAAATACAAACGAACAATTTTTTATTTTAATTAACAGGATATTGAAAAATAAGAACTTACGATTGAATTCCAAATCGCCCCTTGCTTACTTTGCAGATCAGGTGTTAACCTAATATAATTATTTGTGACTATGGTGCTACCCATAAAATCCCAATAAGGCATCGTCATACCTGATCCTGTTAAACAAATTTTTTAATTTAATTAACAAGTTTGTATTCAAAAAGCTAAAAGTAGAAAAGTATTTTATTAATTTTACATTTTTTCTAATTTGGAGCGACACAACAAATCTTATCAAAGTAATTTTATCACAAAAGTAGAAATAAAAACTAAAAACTAACAGCTCTAATCAAATAAAAAAAAATTAAATATCCACAGTTTTTGACGAGGCAAATCACAAAAAACATCAATTCATAACCTCAAAAAACAATTTGTGAGCTCTTTTCTCGAAATATGATTATTTAAAGCTAAAAACTAAAAGCGGAAAATGTTATAAATAACATAAATATTACAAAATAAATCTAAAGAGTAACCTCAAGTGCATAGAAAGAAGAATTAATCGAATTTTACGAACCTTGGTAAGGTCTCACGAGAGAATGCTCTCGTTTCATGTAATCGTTTGTGTTCCATTCCGCTCCCAGAACATTTAAAACTCCGATTAAAAATACATAACACCATATCAATTGCGCATTTCTTTCCATTTTGTTTCAATTTTACGGGCTAATATTTGTTTGTGCGAAGTTACGACAAAAAACTAGAAAATCGGTTAATCATCTGACAATACTCAGTGATACTCAGACACGACTTGAGTGACGTCTGCTATTTCTTGACTACATGATTCAAGATTAAATAACACCAAACATGCTGGTCAACTACCCTACGAAAATTACTAGAATCTTGGATCAAAAGTCTCTAGCAGGGAATTAAACAAATGTAATTTATTAATTCATGAAGGAATTAGGTAATTAAAAAATATAGAATTATGGATTTAGCATATTCTTACATTTAAGAAATTTCTAAAAACTCAAAAAATTATTAAAATTAGAAATTCAGTCACCTAAGTCCCTAAGTCATAAAATAAACTAGATGTAGAATAAAAACTTTAAAAAGGTTTTCGAACACTTCAAGTAAAAATATTGCATTTTCAACGAAATAGATGAATATGTAACCAAATAGTTGAATTTTCAACCCAAAAGATTATTTTTATAACAAAAAAGACAAATCTTAAACAAAATAGTTAAATTTTGGATAAAACGAAAAAGATTTTTATTTTAAATCAAAAACTTTCAATCTTTAATCAAAGTGGAAACTTCACACAAAAATATAAATAATAAAAAAAATGTCACGCTGCACATTTCAACCAAAAATCTGAATTCTCAACGAAAAATGTAATATTTGATATTTGTCCTAAAATTATTAAAAATTTTAATCACTGCCTATGGTTACGGAATTTTCCGTAACTCTAACCACTTTTCCAGCTCGTTGATGAGAATGCCTCATTTTAAATAAAAAACAGTTGAATTCATAAAAAAAGAATTTTCAAAAATATGGTTGATTACTCAATCAAAATAGATGATCAGTTTTCAACCAACTGCAGCAGCATTTTTCACAAAAAAGATGAAGTTTCTACCAGAAGACATAAATTTTCAATAAAAAAATTGTACTTTAAGAAAGTAAAAAAAAAATACCGTATTGTTGAATTTTCAAGTTAAAAAGACGATTTTTCTATAAAGAAGTTATATTTCAACAAAACAACGCTACTTTTAGTGAAATAGGTGAATTATCTAAAAAAAAAATACATTAAATTCTTAACCAAAAAAGAATATTTCTCAACCATAAATAAAATATAAGAAACTTTTTAACCAAAAATTATGAACTTCCAAAGAATAGTAGTTGGATTTTCTTATAGGGTACTTCTATTAATTCGCTTCGCATTGCAGGAAATGAGAAAAATAATGGAAAAGACAGTGAAGCCTGCTATATATAAATAGGAATTTCGCTTTATTTTTAATACTTGAAAATTTTTAGCCTAGAAAACTGCAAATTTTGCTGAGAAAATAAAGTTAATTTCGGACTACACACTTATAAATCTGGGTTATACAAAGTATGATTAACATTTTAGACCCTGTATGGCGTGTTGTTAATATTAACAATAATGTCATATATATACACATATATACAAGACACTATTGCTAATATATTAAAATTTCCCGCCTTAATATTTGAATTTTTTGAATCTTTGAGACGTTTACAAAGCTGCATGAAACTTTACTATCCCTAGATTATCGATTTCACTTTGAGCTTCAATAATTTTGTATTTACTAAATTAATTTATTTTTTTTTTCGTGATCAAAGTTAAGTTTGAACTTTTTTATTTTCTCTTACAATAGGTGTATTCTGAAAAGAAATAGCATACCCTCATTTTTATTTTTGTTATTTTTATTATTATTATTTTTAATATATTATTTTTAATATGTTTAAAATTACGAGGTTTATTATTTAAAGGTTCAATAAAAATAATAAATTATTGAGGTTTAATGAATTGCGCTCGCAGATAGTGGCGCCCTCAACCACAGACATTCCTAAACCAAACATTCAAGATGACAGAACGCTGAGGGTCAAGAAATAATATGAATTGTATGAAACGAAATTTAATTTTTTTAATAACATGTGAAAAAAATTATTTCCGATTATAATTACATTTGGATATTATTCTTCATTTTTAAAATGCATAATATATGCGTTACAAGAAAATAATTTATTCAAGTATTTTATTGAATGGATTTTTAAAAAGAAAACATAATATTCAAATATACTTATGTCTGCTTATGTTAAAAAATGATTGTTTTTTCAGGTTTTTAATGAAGCAATTTCGTCCCATGCAATTAGTCTTATTATTTGACCCACGGCATGCAGACATCTTGGATTCCCACACCAAATCTAAAAAACCTTCTGGAATTTCTGAATAATAATATTAGAAACTCAAAACAGTTTAAAATGCTAAAATGATATTGCTATCAATTTAGCGTTGATTAACTGAATCAAGAAAAACGAAATAAGCAGTAAAAGCAAATTTCGTATCCATAGGAAAAATAAGTTAGGAAGTCAGGTCAGATCAGGTTAGATTATAAGCTCATTTTCATAAATTCTATTAATGACTGATAATTACACTCTAATCACTTTGTATTAATTTGAATTTTAAAACCCAGTCTACGTGGCGGAAGTAGTAAAAAGTGTAATTAAATCCCTGGCAGCCATGATGTCGAAGAGACTCGTGATTGGTCAATCTCCTTAGGGGTGCGTCCAAGTTCCGCTCGGCTGAGAAAGGAATTTTTACTCTGCTCCCCTCCAGCTTGGAACGTCTTGGAATTTATACCAACACAAAGAAAGGAGTCGCCGGGTCTTCCTGACTGAGAGTTCGAGGGTGCCTTGTCCGTAATCTGTATCTTTTTCTCAAACGGTTTTTCTTCGATTACGTAAAATCATTTGTCCCGTGAAGTGTCCCAATCAGTGCCGTGAAGCCATACAGTTCAAAAAGTAACCTTGTAACGGGATATCGAAAAAACTGCGCGTGCGTTTGCCTCCCGGAAAACGTTCGGCGGCATTGATGGCGTCCTGAGTAATAAATTCGTACACCGCGTTGGATTGTCCCCTTTTCTTGTTAAATTGGAGCAATAACTGATCATTTCAAGACGAATCCAGTCAGCATTTAGTTATGTTGTGACCCCTTGTGCTCAGAGAGTGAGAAGTTGGCTTGAATTTTACTCAAGAGAAAATAATAACCAAGGTACGGACCTATTCTTTTGCCGCATCTAGGTGGAGAGCCTTGCAATTTTTCGTATTGCACGGTTTTTGCTGATTCGAGTGAAAAGGGCGTGGATAATAAAGATACAAGTTTAAGTTTTCTAAAACACCGTAGTCTTACTATGCGTAAAACGCCGAAGAAGGCGGCCTCTGGAGGCGATGAGAGTCTGAGGTTAAAAACGACGAGCGTACCTTCCAATTCGAGCGTGGACAGAGAGAGTGGGTCCGAGATCCCAACCAGGTTTGTAAATTAATCAGTCCGATGAGTCTTGGTAAAAAAAAAGCCTAAAAGATCTTCCTCAGTTACATATATTCTTTTCCTCGACCCGTATCTTCTACGGGAACACTTAATTGATTGATTAGACTAGAGTAAAGTGATTTCGAGATTGTATGATCGATTGCTCTGAAAAGATTTAGTCATATTGTATTTTTTTCAGGAATTTTTATTCTATTTCTGATATTTGGAATAACTTTTTATGGTTTTATAACTCGTTCTTCGAAAATAGTGAAAATTATATTTTTAATTCGTGAATATCATTATATTTCTATACGTTGCTGAACAAGGAAATGCAAACAGCTCTTAACAAATTTTTTTAGAACATTTATTTCTAAATTGAAGCCAAATTTACACAGATTTTCTGTTTCTGAGATGATTTTCATTGTTTTCTAATGTTGACTGAAACTTGGAAATGATAGAAAACTATTACTAAAATGTGTAGTGAAGAATGAAGATAAGATTCGTGAGTTGATGATAAAAATAATAAAAGACTAGTTCATGCTTATGTAAACAAGCAATAAAAGTTCAGTGATCGATAACCGCCTGCCTCAGTTTCATTTACGTATTTATGATACGAATATTTAACTAAATGAAAAAGAAATTCAATCGTAGATCACCAGATTATATTATAGTACGATGAATGATTAAATGTTCAGATTTTTATCTGTGAATTACGATTCTTTGGGAATTTAAAAATGATTTATGAGAACGAAAACTAAATAATATTCCATAATTGAACGAGGGAAAGATTATTGCCGTTTAATTGTGGATAAATGCAAAAAGAATATCAGAAGAAAATTTTACTCCCGCAAATTACAAAAATATGCTAGCTTTTTGTACGTTATTTAAATACTACCTCTCATCACCTCCAGTAATACCCGTGTCTGGATTTTGAAAATGGAGTTACACTGGAATTCAAATTGAAAAACAGGGTTGCTACAGAACCTGGGAAAGTCCTGTCTATTTGTTTTTGAAGATTTAATCATTATTTTAGTGCTTTTCTGCTAATGTTATTTGCTATTTAACACTATTTTCTCATAATTTTTCGCTCATGCCACCATTTCTTTACTTTTCCTTGACAAACATTTTTAAACTTCTTCGCTATTTGGCTATAATAATATATAAAATTATGTAATTTAGTCGTCATCTTAAAATAACGTTAGATAGCTTGTTACATTTTGAACCAACAAAGATGAGTTTTCTACAAAGAAGTTGAATTTGCAATCAAATAGTTAAAATTTCAACTAAAAATATGAATTTTCAACCCAGAATATTAACTTTTTACTAAAACAGATGAATTCTAAAAAAAATACATATAATTTTAACCAAATAGTTGAATTTTTAACCTAGACGATTATTTTCCTACCTAAAAAGACCAATTTTAAACAAAGTACGCATGTTTTTAACCAAAATTTTCAACCGAGAATATAAATTTTATATAAAAAAGATGAATTTTCCACAAAATAGTTTGAGCAATGGATGTTATGTTCATCCAAATTTTGTTTAAATTATATTGCATTTTTTAATTTTAAAGCTAAAAAAAGTTTACTTTTTAGCTGAGAGTAATTTAGTTACAACGTAACTGAAGTTTGCAACGTTTCCAAACGAAAATAAATTTTTGTTTTTTATTTTCTATATAATTTTCAAAGGGTCTGGATGTGTAAAACTTAGGCAGCTATTAAGAATGATTGGGAATAAACCAATTTTCGTTTTACCTGACACCAGGTGCAAATAATCAGTAAAAGAAATTTCTGAAATTTTATAATTTCGTTTATAAACGCTGCAAACTTCAGTCACATTAGTTACATTGTATTTTAAGAGAAATAATTTTAAGTATAAAAAGACTAATTTTCTATAAAATAGTATAATTGGGTGCCGATTAGTTGAATTTCTACCAAATGTTGAATTTTCTTGCCCCAAATCAGATGAATTTTCAATGTAATAATTAAATTTCCTGTTCAAAAATTAATTCTCCGCCAAAGAAGACGAATTTTCAACAAAATACATCAATTTTCAAACAAGATGTTGCATTTTCGAGCTAAAACACTAATACTTTGCAAACAAGAAAAAAAAAAAAAAAAAAGATATTTTTTAACCGCAACAGGTTACTTCTTAACCAGACAGTTGCATTTTCAAACAAAATGGGTGAAATTTGTACAGAAAGATATGAATTTAAAAAAAATGCATTTTCAAAAAAATAGCTGAATTAAAAAAAAATCTTCTAGTCCAGAAATAAAAAAAATGTCAATCCAATTGTTGAAGTTACTGAGAAAAAATACGAATCTTCAACCAATAGGTATGTCTTTTTGACAAAATTATCGAATATTCAACAAAATAATTCGATTTCGAACCAAGTAATAAAATTTTTAACCAATAAATATGGGAAAGGGGAAAGTCCATGAAGCCGGCGATAAATAAGTAGGAATTTTTTATAATTTATAGACTTAACAATAGTATTTTGAATAAACACTGGTGTTCATTTTTAGTATTTTAAAAATATAAGGATATAAAAATGGACAAATATTTATTTTTAAATTCGGACTACACGTTAGTTTAATACTTCGTCAATATTTTGTCATTATTTTTTCGAATTTGTGGCACTATTTTTGTCATATGAAGTGATTTCGAGGTCTGCATTATACATTAATAATATTTTTTACTATATTAAAAAATTTTTGTTTAGAATCAAATAATAGTTAAAATGCCTTTTAACGTTTGCATTAATTAATATTTTTATGTACATATCCGGTAGAAATGATGTACACGCTTGGTTTTCAATTGTTGCTAAAGTGTCTCATTTTTTATAATATTAATATGACATTTTCCCCCCAATTAATATCTAAATATTTATTGAAATTCTGTATTTAATAAGCACAAGTTAAAGGCAAAATGTTCATATATTGCAACAAGTCCACAATTTTTAATGTTTTTGAAAAATTGGAATAACTCTGGAAACAATATATATTTCTTTATAGTTCTTTGACCAGTTTTAATGTTAATTCTTTGTATTATTTTGTGGAATGCTGGAGTAATTTTTAGAAATTTTTCCCAGATTCACCATTAGGTCGAACTTGGTGTAAAAAAATCGCGAAATTTCAAATAATGATTGAACTTACCGCATAATTTAAAAAATACAAAACAATAGTATTTTCATAATTATTACTAAAGTTGATTAAAATATGATAAATAATGCTTTTTAAAAAAGGTGTGTAAGTATTTACACATTTTTGAATTTTTGCACCAAGTTTGACCCTACTGTAGAACATAGGAAATTGTAAAAATATGTTAACAAAATATTAAAATACTGTAGGGATTTAACTTAAAAAATTACCGCAATAACTTTGTTTTGCAATATATTTTTATACAATTAACGCTTTGCCCTCAACGTGGGCTTATTAGACGCAGAATTTTATTACTTTCCACTCTCTGATGAGGGGGAACAATCCATATTAATATCGTAAAAGTTAGGGAATTTTTTGAAAAGTGGTCCTGGAAATTTGTCAAAAGTTCACCAGGAAATATCCTGGAATTTGGAAATTCGATTTCTGTAACAACCCTGAAAAATTAAATGTTTCAAATGCCAGATTATGTCTTGATTTTCTACTCTAGCGGTATTAAAAATATTTGTTATTTATTGTTTTAGACAAAAACTGACTAGAATTGAAAAGGGGAAATCGACTCTCTCGAAAAAGGAATTCAAAGTAAGTTGGTATTAATAAGGGCCGTTATTTATTTAATTATTTAATTTTATTATTAATTTTAATTATGTTAACATTATTTAATTATGTTAACTACACTAAACTTTTTATTCAGATTGAAAGAAATAGATAACCAAAATAAACTTAATGTAAATTATTTTTAATTTTAGTTGGAACAGTTTTTATGGATAATATCGAATTGGCAAAAAATATTTCGTTTATTTAAATGTTCAGAAATTCAGGTACATGTCCAGGTCCACATCAAACATATTGTTTTCCTTATGTATTGCATTTCGCATCAATTACATTCTTCCTACGTCAAAAGATGCTCCAAAATTATTAATTTCCAAACGAACTTTAAAAATATTCTCGAAAAGTACACGAATCCTATTAATTAACATCTCTAATTTTTACCAATTTTTTCAGAGCAAACTACCAGCACCAAAAGTAATTACTCGTCCCTCCAGCACTACAAAACAATTAAAAAAACTGGCTGTATCCGGCAAAGTAGCGAAAGGACAAACACCCAAAATGCAATCCGAGGTAGAAGAGACCACCACAAAATCAAAGACAACGAAAGAAGACCTCAAGTCCAAAACAAAGGCAAATGAACCCGAAGTTGTGGACCTCGAGAGCGCAGAATCTCATCAGGATGAAAAATCTTCGGTTGCTAACGGCCAAGAAGACTCACCGAATGAAAAGTCAAGCGAAAATGGTGTGAGCCAAGAAGAGAGAAATGAAGAGAACGGAGAGCCTGAGAAAATCGAAAACGGAGATTCGAATGTGACTCCAGAAGAACCTTCTCAAAATGGAAACCACGACGAGGAAGATATTCAAATTGTGGGTGAGGAGGCACCCAAGGATGCAAACTCAGATGAAAAATTCGACAAAGAAGATCAGCAAAGTGAATCCCAAACCGATACCGAGAGCTACGTAGTTGAATCCACGACTTCTGAAGTGTCCGAGTCTTCTGAACAGCCTTCTGAACCAAAAGAACAGGAACAATCGCCCGAAGCTGCGACCCTTGATACACCTTGTGTTTTGTACGACTCTTCCATTACGTTAAAGAAAGCTCAGATTAAACTTAACGACTGCTTGAAGGATTCCTCAAAACCTGGAGAGGGCAACAATGAACCAGTTAATGAACTGTACAAAGATCTTTCATTTGGAAAGACTTTAAGGACCATTTCCGGAAGGCGTTCGCTGGGCCGTTTGCGTCATGTTACTTTTCGTGAACATAATCGAATTTCCCCGAACAGTTCTCTTTTCGTCAACACTTCCTCGACGTCTCAGGATGACGATTTCAAGGTTCTTCGTCATCGATCTGGACTCTCTGACTCCGTTTCGAGCAACGGAACATCTTCAGAGAGAAAGAGGAAATTGTATCCCCAGGAATCGAATATCTTGAAGAAACAGAAAACGGATTCTGAGGGCAGTTTTCTTAATGCTTCCTACGAATTGCTGAAAAGCTTCCGCAGGCCGTCTCTGACTTCAGTGCCCTATAAATTTCAGACCGACAAGCTGAATTTGAGTGGAAAGGAAATTTCCAAGGACATCAAAGCTGATGAAAATCCAAGCAACAAGTGGTGCGCTATTATGTAGAGTGAAAAAATACCTGAGAGGAAAATCTGGTTATTGGTCAGATTTCAACGAAACTTGTACGACTTTCGTGACGATTAATCTATTTTGTCAGTCTGATCCCTTTTTTAAAGACATATCGCAGGTTTCAAATCGTGGATTGCGAGCCGGGAATTTGAATACTTGTACACAATTTGTACCACCGAATAAGTTGTTATCCATTTATCGAAATAGTGCGGATATTCATGGTTTGTGATTCGTATTACTCTTAGGATCCTTTCCAGTATCTTTAAATACTAACAACAATTACGATAAGGTCGTAAATGGTTTTTCATAATGCCTCGCGGAAAGGTATTATGCTAAAAATATGCTGATATATTTTTACCAAACCTAAACCTAATGCTAAAGTAAAATTGTTTATAATTTTCTGTAGTCACTTCCTGATGCCTTATGTTAGATTATTACCGAAGTTTCTCGGTATCGTTTGAGGTTTGAAGGAACTTTTTTGACCTCTGTTCTGAACGGTTAGGGTTCTTAAATGTTTTATTCACAAGGGCTGTAAATTCAAAGCTAAACATTAAAAGAATCCGATTTAAAATCCAAACATTTCGAGAATCCTATTCGAGCAGAAAGTGTTTCTGAGATAAGTTCTCCGTCGAGAAATATATTTTAGATGAGCAGTCGAATGTTAAAAAGCATTCGCAGCATATTTTGTCCAGCGTGGGATTATAAAGTAAGCGATGTAATAGTATATATCTCCTGAAACTCGAAACTCAATATTATCGATTTATTCGCAAGGACTTCTTTCGTTTTGAACAATTTTTTTGTACAAATATCAAAGTGGGAAGTCGTTTCGTGCCTATGCGTTCAATACATACGAATAAAAACCCGTAAATCAGTTTTAGAATATTTTTAGAAAGACGCTTTTTAAAGCCATGACATCAAACAGTTAAATGATTGGAACTCCGTTTTTCATGCCCACAAAACTATTGTTATTTCATTCTGTGACTTATAAATCGTTAAGTTTTTTAAAAGTCAACGTTATATTTAATCAAGGCGCGAAAATTGTTTTAATCTGATTTCGTTATAAAAAATCGCGGAGTGTAAAGTAAAGTTATATTTAAGTTTTCAGTGATAGACTATGTCTAAATAATTGTACGGAATATATTAGTGACCTCGTCTTTAATGTAACGTATTTATGCAGATTTCGCATTACCATTGTGTAAATTCCGGCAGGCTATTGTATTTTACAACTAGAAGCTGAAATCTGCTGATAAAATTATCTTCGTAGATATTTGTATTTGCGTAAATCAGATCTAATACTCGGAACAATAATTAGATTGCTTTAGAGAATTAAGGAACTGATTGTGAAAAGCAAAGTCCAAAGTCACGTATATGATTTGTAGAAGGAGAGTTTTGATCCAGACCTAAATTTAATATTTTAGGGATAGATCGAGGAAGACTCTGACGATTAGGAAAAATTTAGAAATCACTCTCGAATTTGTACTTGCCAAAGCAGAGCGTCAATCTATTTTTTGTAATACCAATTTTTTTGTACCCTGGAATATAAATTGTGCGGTTTAACAGTCTATTTTGTAAGGCGTTACACATTTAAGTATTATAGAGAGGATATGAAAACATGTATATAGAAAGTATCGAGTTTATAATAATAAAGATAAAGAGAGACACATATGGGATATTTCATTTAGAAGTTTGTCGACAGCATTTATGTCTTGCAATTAGAGGCCGCCCACAATATGAAGACTAACAACCAAGATTTCAAATCGAAATCGAAACAAAAACGTTCAGTTTCAACCAAAAAGTATGCACATCCTTCCAACAAAGTTCATTTTGACCAAAAAAATGACTTCGATCCCAAAGAGCGAGTTGTCAAGTATTTGAATTTGCGACCAAAAAAGATGACTTATCAAAGTAGCTTCCAAAAACAGGTGCATGTTTTAATCAAAAAGACGATTTTTTTTATAAGAGAGTTGAATTTTCACTAAGAAAAGTCGTTTGCAACCCTAAAAGATGAATTTTTCTATCATAAGACGAATTTTCCACAAAATACCAGAGGTGAATCTTAAAAAAAATGAATTTTTAACAACGTTATTTCACTTTTAACCAAAAGAGTTGCAGTTTTAACCAAATTATTCAATTATCAACCAAACAGATGAATTTCCCACCAAGAATATTAATTTTTTGCTGAAAAAAAGCATTTTTAACAAAATTGCTGAATTTTGAAGCAAAAAACACGCATTATCTACAAAGTAGTTCAATCTTCAACTCGTAAATATGATTTTTCAACAAAAAAGTTAACTTTTTACCAAATAGTGTAATTTCCATAAAAATAGTTTAAGTTTTAGCCAAACCGTTGGATTTTCTACCAAAAAAGTCAATTTCCATGCCAAAAAGATGAATTTTCTGCAACACAGTTAATATGTCAACTGAAAAAATTCGAATTTGAAATTAAAAAAAACAGTTGACTTTAACCGAAAACGACAGTTTTTCATCAAAATATTTTAATCTTCAAGCAAAATAGATAAATTTTTTTTTTCGACTTTTGACACGGTATCGTAATCCCACTGCAGGACTCAACCATTTTTTCTAACGTTTAGAGATAGAAAGAGAGTACGATGAACCACCCTATAGAGTTTCGTCTAGTGGCCGCCAGGCTT
>JAAAKG020001281.1:0-21816 GCA_010014905.2 Druon quercuslanigerum
ACACTACTCCCCTCCCTACCGAGTGAGTCACGCCTATCCCGAAAGGGAAACGGCTTAATGGTGTAATAATAATAATATTCTAAGTTCAAAAAGTTCGAAATTGAATAATTCTGGAATAGAAGCTTTAATTAAATTAGACAATTTAGAAAAATTGCTAATTAAAAATTAATTATTATTACACTGTAATAATATCACCAAGTTTCAATTTCCCCCGGTTTAATAAATTTTCGACATTTCCGTAATTTTACCAATTTAATACACTTGGAAATTTCAATGTCCCTTCGAATTACTTGGGAAAATTTTATTTCACAAAATACGTTCATTTTACAGATAACTTTTTACATGGTGGAATATTTTGCATTCTAGATGTTTTTGATGAGATTGACCGTATTTTCGAGAAAGTTTTACCTGTTTGGATTCATACTGCTCAAACTATTAACGCTTTTACTGAAATAAAAGTTTTTTTTATAGGGAATTCTCATTTTTCAACTCTGAATTTCACATTTATATTTTTGTTATTATAATTATTTTCATATGATATAGAAATTAAATATGTAAAAATAGTTTATCAAAACCGACCTTAAGTGACAGTGTTAAAAAACGACATACAAAATACACATATACATCCGGACAGTCGCTTAGAACGTTGTATTAGACATTTATCAAGTACGAAATGTTTAATTGCAATAATTACAAACCACCCTCTATAAAAAAGCGAAATTAATATTTTAGTCAATTTTAATCAAAAAATTTAATGAAAACTAGATTGGCAAAAAAAAAAGCCCGCCAGCAGGAATCGAACCCGGACTTTCTGGTTACAAACTTGTACCGCTAGCGCATCGCGGTCCATGCAATGTGCGTGGATCATTTGAAGTTGTTTCTCTCGAAAATGGCTAAAAATCTCATTTTACTACTTCATCATATTACAAGTTTGGAAATAATCTATTACTGGGAGGCATATGAATCAAAACAAAATTCCTTGAGAGGCTAAACGTTTAAACAATTCGAATAATTTTTACGTTTAACCGTTTAAGGCATTTAGCCTATAGAAAAAAAACATTCGATTAAACTTTCCATCGGTTTTAAATTCTTTATTTAAATTTTAAACGAACTTAAGTTCAGGGACTAATATGTTGCGAAGTCCGAAGAACACACGTTGTATAGTCTGGATTTAAAAGTATGTATTCTAAAAACAAAAGTGCAGCGGAAAATTAACTTTATTTTCTGAGAAAAGTTTCCAGTTTTCGAACCTAATGTTTTTAAATTATTAAAAATAAACTTCGATAATTATGCACACTATAAATTGCCAAAATTCTTGTTTTTTATCGCAGACTTCACAGTCTTTCTAGTATTCTGCTCTTTTCTCGTTTTTCCATTTAAATACGAAATGAACTAATAGAACCCAATAATAAAATTTAATATTTTTTTCTTGAGCTCATTTTTTTGGGTAAATATTCTACTAATATATTTTTCGGAAATAATTTATTTTTGGCGTACAAATTTAATTAATTTCTTGGAAAATGATTTATTATTTTGAATAAAATGCAAAATTGTTGTCAAAAATTCATTCTTTTTTGTAGAAAATTCCGGAATCTGGTTGACATTTCGTTTCATTCTTGATTGAAAAATCGGTCATTCTAGCAAATTCGTCTTTTTTGTTGAATTCAGCTACTTTTAATTTAAAATATAAAGGTTTTTAGTTATAAATATCAAATTATTACATTTTTCATTGAAAATTATTTTTTTTTAATTGTGTTATTCCATTTTTCTTTCAAAATTTCTGTTTTAGTTAAAAATTCAACACGCCATTATTATATCATCAAACCATAATGAAATATTTAACTGCTTTGATAAAAATCGATTTCTTTTTGTTCGAGATTTATCATAGTTTAAAAATTCATCTCTGAAATTGAAATTTTTACTGTTTTCTACAAAATTTGTTCTTTTTTCGTTAAAAATTAATATTTCTGGTTTAAAATGTATCCTTTTTAGTTGGAAATTCAACAACTTCATTTTAAGTTTAATTCCATTGTTAAAAATAAATGTTTGTTAGAAAATTCGAAACATTAATTATAAATTTATCTATTTAGTTACATATGAAAATATTTTGTTGAGAATCTTTTGTTTTTCAGTTGAAGTTACCTAACAATAATTCAAAATAGAAATATGTTTGGGTTGAAAAACAAACTATTACATTCTTTGTTGAGAATTGAACTTTTTTGTTGGAAAAATCAACTTTGTGGTTAAAAGTTACCTTCTTTATCAAAACTGAATGCTTTTGGTTGAAAACTCATATATGCTGGGTTGAAAATGTAACTAATTATTAGAAATTCTTTTTTTTTCGTTAAAGCGTAATTTTTAAAGTGAAAATTGAACTATTTCAGCTTTGGTAGAAAAATGATCTTTCATAGATCAAATTTAGTGTTTTTCGTTTGAAAATTTACCTCTTTTGGTTGGAAACTTACCTTTTTGGTTAAAAGTGCATCTATTTTGTTGAAAGCGAAATCTTTTTTAATTTAAATGTTTGAGATTAAGAGCGTTTAATATTAAATTTAATATAGCGCCCACATTCATTTTATAACATAAATGTTTGTCCCCACTTCTGGTGACACAGAAACAAGTGAAGGTAATTAATTTTACAGGTACTCGGTCAATCAGGGTAAACTCGAGGTGGATACTCCCAATGGAGGCAAACTTTCACGGATGTAATGCTTCGTACCCTCATTTTTTTCTGTGGAAAAGTCACCCCATTTTTTTAGACCCGTTTTTGACCTATGAAGCCTGTTATTGATAAGAGTTTTAAAAAAAGTTTTTTAGGATCTTCTTGTAAATTGAGGGGGGGGGGGGTCGACATAAAAAGTTGTGCATTCCGAAATTTAAAACATTTTAAGCCCTGCTTCAGTTGGTTTCAAATTATGGGAAATTATGCCTTCTGCTTTTAATATTAACCTGAAAAACTCACCTACGTGAAGTTGGTGTAAATAAAAAGAATGAGCCAAAACCCATGGAATGATTAAACGAATTAATTTTTCTATGGGTTAAATTTCTAATCGATTAAACGGAGAAATTATTCGAACTGTTTAAAGATTTAATCGTTCAAACGCGTAGCACTACACTGAAAAAAACGATTAGTTGAGACAGCTAAGAAAATTGTTGGTACAACTATTTTAGTTAGTCAATAATGGTACTGCTATTTAGTTAGTTGTGAGAACTATTTTTGTTAGCTGGGGCACGAGTAGTTGTCGTTACTATCTAATAAGGTAAGGTATTTGAAGATGCAATCTGTAGGTTAGGATTTCCATTAGGACTTACCACAGAACAGATTTGATTTTACAACATACATACATTCAAATTCTTCGATTTATAATTCCCGAAGTCGCGTTCTCAGTCGTACCAACCAAGATAACAAATAAAATAGATACGCCAACTACTTTTATTCGTTAGAGAAGTCAATTAGTGGTACAGTAGTTTAGTATCTCTAACTAACAAAATATTACTAACTTAAATTAGTTGCGAGAATTACAAACGTTTTTTTAATATGACTATCTCATTAGTCGGCGTTACTAACTGAATAGTTGTAAGAACCAATGAATGCTTTACTAATAAAAAGGTAGTAGCCCCAAGTATTCATTTTTCTTAGTGTGCTTGTAAGTCAAAATACGAAAAAAATTAACTTAATGCGGTGTAACCTTCTGGGTGGACGCATTGTTTTTGTAAGTCTAGCCGACTGACCGATGACAGCTAGAGAAAATTTGTAGAGAATCCTCGCGCCAAGGTTCTCTAATTCAGTTTTTCGCGATGTTGGACTCGAAGATCAAGATTTACTGCTTACGACCGACACGGGATGAACATTTCGCGAAATTGTGTAGAACTTGGGAAACTATAGGGTTAATATTTTACAATACTGTCTCTAGCAACTCCCTTGAACTCTTGGGAGGCAAGAGGATGAGGGTGAGGGTAGTCATCAGAGAGGGTGTGTATATAATACTATATAGCGTATAGTAAGGTCGTAAGCTAACGTCGTACGATGCTCTCTCTGAGGAGCAAAAAGAGGAGCAAATACTGGGTAGTGGGTATAGGTAAGGTAGCATTGCATGGTTTGAAGCAGAACTAGGGAGCTTACATACCCATGCCGTTGGTCTGTGAGGAAGGAAGTTGTACCGCTACACCAAATCCGCGCAACTTCACTGGAGCAGAGTTCTCTTTTCCGGCTAGAAGAGCGCACTGCGGCTTCAGATCTCGATGGATTATATCGTTCTCGTGACAATAGCGCAGGGCTTCAAGGATCTGTCTCATGTAGTGGCTGAAATTGAAACACAAGCTTGCAGGACTCTGTGTCAACATTTGCCCCTTATCTCCAGGACGAAGACTCTCGAAATGTCGCTCCTCTCATTCTTTTTATGTCCACACAAACCTCATCGACCTTTCTTACGGAAGGAGATTTATCTCCTTCAAATCAAATCACCACTATCCATCTTACTCGGTGACGTAAAATCTCATTAAATAAGAGATCCACTTTCCAGAAAAATTGATGTATAATTTATTAAATGTGATAAAATACATTGTTTGAAAGCCATGGGGAATCATAAAGAGGCAAGTGTTAAGAAATGTAGTCCAGCTACTACCGTAAAATGTGGCAAAGCGGATTTTTTGTTTGGCTTTTTACAATAAAGTGCCAGTAGGAGATCAAATTAGGTGCTAATGCTTGAAATATGTAATATCTATTTGAACATTTTCCGTATTATGAAGCAAATATATACAAAAAATGCTTCGAAAAGTATTTCTGAACCCTTGACATGAGATAAAGTTACTAAAACTGATGGGAAGTTCAACAATCAGCTTATTGTCACTTGGGACAAAATCAGATTTATCCTTAACATTACGTATAAGGGATTATCCATAAACTACATACGTTACCAATTTCGGGCAATTTTTAACTCCCACCCTCCCCCTGAGACTTTAGGTAAAGGCTGATTTTACGTTTATATTGATTTTTGTGTGTGTTTATAGCGAGTCAATTGTCAATATACCTACTATCTCTATGGAATAGTGTGGTGAATTATAAACTACACTAATAAATCAATAATTAATATAAAAAAGTAATTTTCTAATGCAATTTTATGTGACAGTTAATCCGGGCATAATTGAATTTTAAACTAAAAAAGGTACACTTTTAACCTAACATGGAATAGTGAAACTTTTATTTTCAAAAAAGCAATTTAAAATGATTAAAAAAACCAATTTGCGACCAAACAGTTGATTTTTTTTTTACTAAATTATGAAACTATCAGGAAAAAATAAAGAATTTTCTATACAAAACAGTTGATTTTTTTTACTAAATTATGAAACTATCAGGAAAAAATGAAGAATTTTCTATACAAAAGAGTCGAGTTATCAAATAAAAATACAAAATTTTGATAGAGCGTAAATTTGATACCAAAAATACTAATTGCTAACAAAATACAAGAACTTTCAACCCAAAAGTTGAATTTTAAACTCAACTAGATTAACTTTCAACTAACAAAAAAACGAAGTTTGAACAAAATAGTTTAATTTTAACAAAAAGTTGAATTTTCACTTGACAAAGAACCATTTACTGTCAAAAATGGAATAGGTAAATTATCAATTACCAAAGTAATTTTTCAACAACGAAAAAAGGAATTTTCAACAAAACAGTTCAATTTCCATCCAAAGAGATGAATTTTTAACAAAAATTATGAACCTTTAACCAACAAAAAAATTTAATTTGTGAAACCAAAAAAATAAATTTTTAAACGAAAAGATTAATTTAATACCAAAAGAGAGGAATTTTCAATCAAATTCAAGATGTCGCAACCAAAGAGTTGTTTTTTTTAAATGAAAAAAAAACTTCTTTTAATTTTAATTTTTAAAACCTTAAAACCTTGTTGTTACATTTTTAACTAAAAAGATGAATTTTTAAACCAAATAATTAATTTAATAGCAAAAAATACGAATTTTTAATAAAATGTAACAATTCTCAACTAAAAAAGTTGAAGTTTTAAAAAAGAAAGAAATTTTATTATTTTTAAGAAAGCAGTTTAACCATGAAAACTTGTTGTTAAATTTTTTAATAAAAAGATAAATTTCTAAACACAAAAATTAATTTTCGACCGAAAAAAATGAGTTTTTAACAAAATTCAAGAATTTTCAAACAAAAAGTAGAATTATCAACTAAAAAAATTAATTTTTAACAAAAAGATAAATTTTTAAACAAAAAGGTCAATTTAATACCAATAAAGACGAATTTGAATCAAATTCAAGAATTCTCAACCACACAGTTGAATTTTAAAATAAAAAAAGACGAATTTCAATCAAGTTCAAAAATACTAAACCAAAAAGTTGATTTTTTAACTAAAAAGAATTTTTAAACACAAAGGTCAATTTACTACCAATAAAGACGAATTTGAATCAAATTCAAGAATTCTCAACCACACAGTTGAATTTTAAAATAAAAAAGAATAATCTTAAACAGAAAGATTAATTTTCTACTAAAAAAAGACGAATTTCAATCAAGTTCAAAAATACTAAACCAAAAAGTTGAATTTTTAACTAAGAAGAATTTTTAAACGAAAAGGTCAATTTACAACCAAAAAAGACGAATTTGAATCACATTCAAGAATCCTCAACTAAACAGTTGAAATTTAAAGTAAAAAAGAATAATTTTTTAACAAAAAGATAAGTTTTCTACCAAAAAGGACGAATTTTAATCAAGTTGAAAAATTTTAAGCCAAAAAGTTGAATTTTTAACTAAAAAGAGGAATTTTTGAACAAAAATACTTTTAGCAACAAAATTCTCAAAATTCTAAAAGTTTAATATAAGTGTGACGTTAGTTTGACCCACTAAAGTAGTAACGTAGTTTATGGGCGATCCCTAAGTAAGGAGGATATATTACAACACTACGTCTTACAATTTGAGAGATTTTATACTTTTTGAACGTTTTCTTCATGTGAAAGTTTGCATGAATCTTGTACGGGAGCTAAAATATATGATCAATTACGCAAATTTTCTTAAGAAACTTAAGAAACTTACCAAAGCGCACCAAACAAGATTCAAAATAAATTTTAACATTTTGCAACAAGAAAACAATCGCTAATCTTAAAATTTGTTATTTGGAGAAGGAGGTAACTAATTATAAAGAAAAAGTTGCGGGTTATCCAGTTTCCCAAATACGCGCTGCTTAGCCCTATTTTAAGATATTATTTTAAAAATTTAAGACCGTTCACTGAGAGGAATGTATTTCAATTCAAACAAAACCAATTTATTTGAACTCAAACAACATTTCTTTAAATTGAATAAATTCTTTGCTAAACTCGTTAAACTGACAATATATTGTCTAAATCTATACGAAGACATAAAGATGACAAAGAGGATTAGGACCAGAAATGAAATTTTACAGGATTAACGATATTAAGAGTACAAAAGCAGTAAGCGTCATTTTTTTAATCAGGTGTCATTTAATGTAAATAATGCTTGTACACAGTAATAATTTATATATTAGAGTTTTTCATGAAAACGCGTTAAAATTCAAAACTAAGTAAGTGCATTCTGAAACTTTAACGAGAAGTGAAAAAACAGTATAGTAAATAATTGAACTTTCTTTGCTTTCTATTCAATATAAAATTATATAAAGTAGTTTATTTTATTATAAGTAATAATTTTATTTCATTCACGTTAATCTAAATGTTATTATTAAAATCAAATAGAAGAAGTGAAATGAATTATTATTTATTCTGGTAAACATACGTAAAAAGATAATTAAATCATTATATAATTATATAAAACTTTGCAGATAATTTGATTCCACGCCAAGGTGAATAAATTGCGTTTTATGGTGCTTACTTTATTATGGAACCTCATTCTTTGCGTAAGCCCCGCTTTTAAATTCTAAAGTATGCTGGAAATTTAAAAAGGCGCATTAAAAATGTTTTTTTTTCAGGTAGATTTGACTACGTTTTTATTCATGTTATGGCAAATTATAAACGCAATTAGCTTGATTATGAAAAATTTACTGTTTGACGCTTACCATTTTCGATTTTAAAATTAATTACATTTTTAAACAGTATATTTACATCCTTAACTTTAAAGTAGATAGTGATAATGTTTCTTACCTAGCCACCGCTTCACTATACACAAATCCGGCCGTGGCACGCCTAACTACTTCGAAGCATAAATCCGAACCATCCATACTGAAAATAATAATAATGATTAATTCGGACATATACTAATTAGACTCAAATAAATAAAAATATCCCGAAATAGTAAGTCTAAAAGAATAATTAAAAAATAATTAAAACGACCAAATAATGAGAAAATCGGTTGAAGTAACTTATTTTTTGTCAATAATATTAAGTGATCATAAAAAAATTGGTAACTTAAATTTTAATTGTTCGGTAAATATAGAATGTAAGCGAATTAACTTAAAATGAAATATACAAATCCGCGTAGCAAAATTATCAGGACAGACTTGCGTCCAGTTTGTTCACTGCATAGACCGCCGTCTAATAAAGACGGTCTTTTAGGGCCCTAATCGGATACTGACTAACTCGACATGACTAAAAAAATTCTAAGAATCAAAATCGAAACATATTCTGTACATTTCCCAAAAGAGTCAGGGGTTTTTAATGTATGAGAATGAAAAGTGAACAATGAAAAATGCATTGTCTTCCTCATCATTTAATCGCACTTTTCGGGCCCCTAACCAGGTGCTGACTAGCCTATCAGAACCAACAAATTTTACAACTTTTGAATCCAAATATTCTTTGCACATTTCCAAAAAAATTCTCGTTCATTTCCGATTTTTTCCCGGTTCGCAAACATTTTTCAAGGTCAATTAAATTAAAAAATTCTAAATCTGAAGCTCACTATTTTTCCATTCGAATTTACGAAAAATTAACTGCAAATGAAAGTACTCAATGTACAACTCTTCAATTTTGAAGTTTTAAAATTGAAGTTTACAAGTTTTTTTATTTAAAAAAATTGTATTCAAATGCTCAATAACTTACACACACAAAGTGGAAAGTACTAACACTTTTTAATTGGACAATTAAAATTAAATCCATTTAAACTGAAAAATTTAGAATTTGTAAATTTTATTAATTGTAGACTTCCAAAATGCAGATTCAGTTTCAAAAATATAAATACATGTTATCATTTTCAGTGTTTTAAGTTAAATAATATATCAAAGAATTTAAAAATTAAAAGAAAAGTATAGTACTTTAACCACTGTTAAGCTGCAAACATTGAAACTTGAACGATTAACATTTTTTTTAACTGAACAATTTTTACATTCGAAGAAGTTCGAATATTTTTCAAAATTATTCGAATTCCATATAATTTTTCAAAATAAAAAATCATTTACAATTTTCCTAGCAATCTAATTCAATTTTCAACAAACCAGTTGAATTTTTAACCAAATAGTTAAATTTTCAGCCTACCAAGATGAATAATGTCAACCAAAAAGACAAATAATGAAAGTTTCAGCAAAAGAAGACAAATTTTCAAACCAAAAACGTAAGTTAAATTTTCAGTGAAGAATTATTTTAAATTTAAAAAAATTTTAAATTAGTCCTAAAAGTTTTTCATAGCTTTTAAATATCTTTTATATTTAGGCGGATTTTAAATATCTTTTTTAAAGAAAACATCAATTTCAATTTTCTTACCAAGCTTAAAAGAATGTTTTTATTCTTTTGAAGCCTTTCAAAGTTCTTAAAAACCTTTCAAATTTTTTGTTAAAAATCTGAAAAAATCTACATTTTATTCTAAATTAGGCCATGGCCATTTGCACCGTAATTTCTATACGAATAGCCGGATTTCCACCGGACAGACACTAAGTTTAAATTATTTGAAATTATTTCATGTTTTAAATTAATTTTAAATCTTTTAAAAAATCTCTAATTATCTCTATGAATTATTTGGATTGTTTTACAAATAACAGTGCTCAATTGATATTTATACATCAAAATTTAACAATTTTACATGTAAATTATTAATTTTTTTAAACGAATAGTGAAAATAGAAAGGTTCAACGATTAGAAGCTCCTTGAAATTTTACCGATTCAATGTTTTCTATTTCAAACATATAAGTCAGTTTTAAATTATTTACAGTTTTTAATGACCAAGGCTATTGATCAATTATGATTCATTTTTTTATACTTCCAAGTACAGTTCAATTTTAAAAGTAATTAATTTATATTTACAGTTGATCGCACTATAAATTTGACATCATAATTCATGAAGATAAAAATACCACGAATTATTTTTAAAAAATGGTTAAAATCGAACTTCGAGATTACATTTCCGGTAAAAAAAAAAAGTTTCACTTCTACTCCGCGCCATAATAGACCATCTTGACAGCGCAACATTAGAGGTCAGCATGGTATATCCTGACCCCGAATAGTTTCCGTATAATTTTCTTAACTTGAAGATAGAAAGACTGAAAACAACAGCTTTTGTGTTCTCTTTTCTGCAAAAAATAAATTACTCTCTGAATACCTATTTGATGTAAGCAAGCAAGGTATTGGGTCAATATCGTACAAACAAGAAAGGCCAACGAACTATAGTTATCCTCGGATGAATAGTGTGGTAGTGAGCATGAAGGATCGTTAGCACGAGAGCAAGGCAGTCGCGAATGAGCTTTTTTCCGCATGAGAAAAGAAACATTCTCGCCCCCCCCCCCCCCACAACATGCTTCTTTCACTCGGCTCTACCATTTTTCTTCTTCTATTACATACAGTTTAATTGCTCGTTTTTACAACAACAGAAACAAGAGAAAAAGTTTTCTCTTTGTATTTCAATATTCTACAAATATATTATTTTTAGTAAACAAGAAGATTTTTACTACAATGTATAGTATTTTTTTAAGAGCGGTACATTTGCAAAATTCTGAATGCTCTATGGTACTAAGGAAAGTATCTATCCAAAGAAAAAATTACCCTCAAAAATAAAAAAGTAATAAAAATGTAGCCTTTATAAACCATTGATAAATTAGTTTAAAAAATTAGTGCCAAAAATTTGAAACTTGAAACAAAAAACAGAATTTGTAGCTTTAGGTCTCAAAATGGGTATTATTGAACTATTATTTATTAAATAGTATTTTTCACGCAAACAGCTTTTCCTTTAACTTTAAGCACTCGAAGATATCCCCTTCGTATCACATGTTTTCCTAATCTATTTTTGCCAGTAAAAAAAGCCTTAAACGCGTAATATAATTCTTTCGTAATTCTTATAGATTTGAAAATTGCTTTTTTAACGCAGGAAATAAGAATGTTTTAAAACTCATTTTACAAACGCAAAGGTTGAAGGCTACGCCTTCTCATTTTGAACTTTTTTAAGAAACTCATCGGCTGCTCTATTTTCATTAATTTCTTTCTTCTTTTATGAAGAGTAATTCATTTATATTATTTTCATTTCAAAAATGAAATTTGTGAGTACAATTACTTTTTTGTAGCACTCTACTGAAACAGTAGCAACAAGTAACTTAAGATTCAAAAAAGTAGCAAAAAAGTAAAAAGTATCGAACACCTAAGCCTAAATTTTATATAAAGGAGAATAATGTATTATTTATTATTTGCCAGTAGCAAATGTTTATTGCTACTGAAACTCGTGTTTTATTCATTCAATCAGTTGAATGTTATTATTAATGAACATAATGGTGGTCCATAAACGAATTCGAAATTTGTATGGATGGCGCAAATCCCATTCAAATTAACACGTATTTCTCATAAAAAAGACCTACTTGTGAGTTCTGTACAAAATTGTCAATTGTTGGTCATTCAAGTTGGTCCCTCAACTTTTCTTTTTACAATTAGCCCCAGAACACAAATACGTTAAATACTAATTTCTACTAATAATCAGATCTTTAAGAAATTGCTTAAACGATTTATTACTGTTTATAGGAATTTTCACTTTAATTTTCGACACTCACAACTTTCGAAACAATGTATAATTGTTGATAACTATCTTCTCTTAGATAAATGCAAGAAAGATGCAGTTTTTTTTAAACTTCTAAATTTATGGCAACCAAAAGGTCGTGATTTTTTTAGAAATTGACAACTTTTCTTAGGCTCTTTGGTTATGACTAAAGTATTTTTAATTTTGGTTACTAAAGTTTAATAAATATTCATTCAAAAAAGGCCATCATACATTGAAGATAAAAGCGAAGTTCTTTTTAAATTAAAAAAAAAACTTTTTTGAATAGGTTCTTTTGATTCATCATACAAATATTTTTACATTAAAAGAAATTATTTGTATAAATGACTTTCTTGATTCAAAACAAAATTATTTGTATTCAAAACAGTTACTAGGAACAATCAAAGAAATAACTTCTTTAGAGTCAGTAATTTGAAATAAGCGAATTATTTCTTTCAATCGAAGAAAGATTTTTTTAATCCACATTACTAATGTGCCACGAGATTGCGCAGAACAAATCAGTTTGATTATTTTACGTTACCGCATCTTTCGGAACACGTGTTGTCAAATTTTTGCCAAGACAGACGCCTCTTGGTAATGATTTAAATCCTGACCACATGTGCACAATTTCGTCACAATTTATTTCTTTATCTTAAATTTTCGCGAAGAATTGCAAATTAGGAAAGAATAAAATTAATTCACACACAAAAAACATTAAAATAAACTTTTTTTATCAGGTGAACAAATAGATATAAAGCCAATGTATTTAAGATTCATTATTGGATTCAAAGAAAATGTTTATTTATTTTAAACTAACCTGTTCTCTTTTTCCAACCAAAACGTTGATTTCATTTAAAGAAATGTACAGGACAAATAAAAAATTATATTCCTTTAATTTAAAGAAATTTTTTATTTGAAGCAATCAAATATTTCGTTAATTTAAAGAAATTCTCCGTTGGAATTAACGAAGTATTTCTTTTAATCGAATAAAAAAATTGAAAAAAAAAAATTTTTAAATCAAACAAATGTTTCATTGACCGTATATCAATACTAGAATTTCTTTGATTTAAAGAAAGTTTCTTTGATTCAACAAATATTTTTTCTCGCTGTAGGTCGGAGGAGTAGGTCAGTGTTTTTGATTAAACACGAATGTATTGCAAAGTTTAAAATAACAATTTTGAACGAAACACACACATTTTTAAGTTTGTTTATTATTTGATTATATTATAGAGGGAATTATTTTGACAAATAACGGAGCCTGAATCTACGAGGAGAAGCCAAGTTTTGCATTGACTACTTCAAGGAAAAGTTACATTTTATATGAGTCCCACACAGAAAATTAGAAGAATATTAAACATATTTTTTTTATTTCGGAAAAAGAATATCCACAAAATAAAGAGTTGCGTAACAAAATTATTCTGGTAAATGTTTAAATATTACTTTATATAAATAAAAAACCAAATAAAAGTTGAACTTTTCAGAAAAACCCACAACTTTCTAGCATTACTCTAAGAGAACAGTTAGAAACATTAATTGATTGTTTAAACAAACCCTTTGTTAACTTGCATTTATTACTGCTTTAATCCAACTGAAAAGGGCGAAAAAAGCTGGAAATTTAAGCAAAAACTGCAACTTTCTAGAATTATTCTAAAAGACGATATAAGGAATTTGTAAACATCTAATTATCCCTGGATAGAAATATTTTATGTACAACAAACAATGATTACTAAAACAAACAGCAAAAAATTATAATTAGCGCCAAAAACTATCGATTCCCCATTTTTCACTGATGGGGGTGTCTTGGGGCCCCATAAAAGAGGCTTATAAGCTGAAACTCAAAAAGTAATTTTTTTTTATTCAGTAGTTAATTGTTAAGAGAAATGTTAATGTATTTTTTTTATTCTAACAAAGTTTGGGTGTGAGATCATGACAATAATATGCTTCAAGATACAAAGGAGGAAAACTGAGGAAGAAAATAAAGAACAAGAGATTTCGAGTGAAGCAGTGTCACTAATGAGGAAACTAGGTTGTGCAAAGAAAACCCTTTAGCGTTATTAATGTTTAGATAAGGCTAATTTAAGTCAAACTCACTGAAAATGGAACAATATTTAGTGTGAATTTATAAATAAAACCTAAATAAACAAATAATAAATTATATACTAACTAATTAAATAATAATAAACTAAATACGCGCAAATGGTCTATGTCTTCTAATAAATTATTTAATAAAAAGGGTATTAATAGCATTTAATTTACTTTAAAGTGAAATAAAATATATAATATGTAATAATGTTTAATTCTAAACGATTGCAGCTTGCAATAATTTTATGTTTAAAGTTTTAAACTGGAAGATGATCACCCAGATATAGTATTTAAAAATTTACAGTTTTTAAAGGGTAAGAAAGAGGAAAGTCATACGACAATCATAATATTTAAAATCATTTTGACTTTTTTATATAATAAACTAACAAGATTAAAGAATTCACTCCGGCTTGAAGTAAACGAAATTTAATTGTAATATATGTTAACAATTTAATTATTTTTACTGAAATTAATATTCGCACTAAAAAATTTTGAAAGCATGTTCTTTATTCCAAGTATTTTAAGTAATAAAAAAATTTGTAAAAACCTACTAACTGCACAGAAAAAACTGGGGCTTTCATTAAAACCCATTTTTGGTTCCACAAGAGTTGCAACAAAAATGAACCGCACTTTCTGAAAAGGAACACAAAACGATAAATAAGCTCTAAATGATGCCTTAGTTGGTGTTCCAAACGATCCCGATTGTAATTGAGCGTACATTTTTTGAAATTATTAAAATCATTTTTACATCAAAGCACACATTTAATCGAACTTTGATGGACAGAACTTAATGAAGATAATTAAATGGCAAAATATTACCGAAATTAAAATAGATATAATGACTTGATCAATATAATTTGCAGGTTATGTAGCAAAGTTTTCAACATAAAGGCATATTCATAAGCAAAAAACTTTTCGTACCAAGTCATCAGTCGATAACGGTAAATCGATCCCTAACTTAGTAGCCCTAATTTGCAAGCGCTTGGCTTGTGAATGCGTCTTTATGTTCTTTTCAAGAGCGCTCTAAACGAACCTTTTTGGCTCTCCACAGCTATCTATTGAAGTTCAAGTTATAAATGATACCAACTTTTATTTGAGCCGCAACTTTAGTGAACCCCCACTTTTTTCGGTGTGATAAAGAAGCTAAAATATTTAAAACTTATCCCAAAGAATTTCACATAATTATTATCCAATTTAAAAAAGCATAGGAATAAAAAACAAAAGCATCTCTGCGAGCCAACACCATGTTGCGGACGGAATATATTAGCTGCGAACACTGGTAAATTATTATTATAAATTGATGTGAATTCACATTTTTAATTTTTCTCGACATCGAAATTTTTGCGGTTAGGCCACTTTTGCAAAAACAGCTTCAAACCATAAAACTTATCAGTTAAATTTGATAAAAATAGATGAAATACTTACTACTCGAAGACCATATATAACATGCCTTCGGAACTGTAGGTTTCGAGTAATTCTACTATGTGCGGATGCTTCAACATGTGACATATTGTCGCCTCGCGTTTCAAATCTGCAACACAAGGAAATAAGGTTGTAAATCTCATACCCATTAGATAAATTATACTATATTGGCTATCTCGTATATAATGTGTCCAATCAAATGATTAATGAGCAATTAGCAAACACTCGCGCACTAACATCAATTCTAACGTATTTCATTTTCGAGCTGGTCATATTTTTCAAAGTGGATAAGCCGTCAGTTTCGATTTAAAAAGTTCAGTGTTTTAAAAAATAATTTGTTAGTTCTATTTCTCAATATCAGGGGCGATTATATAACACTTTTTTACTTTCACTTCCATTTTTTCGAAATTCACGTCTGTTTTTTTCTGACATTTTAATGGTCGCAAGAAAAACGTGAATTTCGAAAAATGGGAGTGAAAATAACAATTAAAAACATTACATAATCTAGGGGTTAACTATTGCAGGCCTCACGGTTCCTATGAACTAATTGAGAGGAATTTAAGACAAACAAGAATTTGATGAAATTCATAAATCTTGAAGGTGATTTAAAATAAATGTAATGAATTACATGAAAAAACTATGTTGAATTCAGAAAATTTGTAAACAGCTTAGAAAAATGCAAGTCCATTTAAAATAATTTAAAGAAACGCCTAAGAACTACAGTAAGGGATAAAGATTTCAGAATCATTAAAATAAATTTTTTTTTTAAATCCGTATAATTAAATTTAAATGAGTAAATTTCGAAGAATTCTAGTAAAGTAAACAAATTCTAGTGAATTCAAAGGAATTATACAAAATTTAGGGTTAATTAATAAGAATTCGGTGCAAATTTCAAGAAATAATTATAATCTTTTAAAATCTTTGAAAACCCTATTAATTTAAAGCCAGAAAAGAATTAAATTGAATTGAAATAATTTAAAAAACCGAAAAAATCCCATTGATTTCAGTAAAATTTCAGTAAATTTTAAAAAATTTAAGGGAAAATTGATAAGAGTTAAGAGAAGTTCATAAAAATTCAAGATAAATGTAAAAAGTAATCAACTGCATTGAAGACAATTCAAAAATGTGAAAAAATTCGTTGTATTGAGTAGGTTTGAAATAAGATTAGAAAAATTAAAGATAATTAAAAAAAATTTTATGAAATGCCTAGGAATTTAAGATGAGTTTTAAAAACTTCAAGATGAATTAAACAACAACTTTTAGAAAATCCATTGAATTGAGTAGAATTGAGGGAATTTTGAAGAATTCAGGATAAATTAATACGGATTCTGGACGAATTCCACATGATTGAAAAAAAATTAAAATCTCTTGAAATCTTCACAACCTACGAAATCCCTCACTCCTTGTGAAAAATTCTTTGCAATTAAATAAAATATTAAAATTTATTAAAATCATTAAAACCCTTAGAAATCCATTAAAATTATTTAAATGACTTTGAAATTTCTGGCACCCCTTTAAAATATCCTAAAGCTCTTGAAAATGATAAGGAATTTAACGAAATAGGCCTTAAAATATTTCAAATCATTTGATGATTTTATCAATTTAATTAAGAAAATTCAAAAGAATTCCAAATAATTTCAATCAATTCAGGATACATTAATAAGAATTCAGGGTGAATTCAAAAAAGTAATTGCGTAACTATTAAAATCTTCGAAACCCTAAAAAATATCTCACTTCTCTTATTGTTTAAAATTCAATAAAATATTATTAAATCCTAGAGAATTCTATGAGATCTTGAAGATTTTTGCTGAAAGTCTGGAAAATTCTTTATTCTAAAATATTGGAATCGCTTTGAAATCCCTTGAAATGATTAAAAATCAATTACGAATTTCCAGAATTCGTTTTGAAATTCCCTAAAATAGTTCAAATCCTTTGAAATACTACAAAAATACCTCACTTGTCGTGAATAAATGCTTTAAAAATAACTGAAAATGTTTTAAAGAACCTGACAGTCATTGAAATCCTGTAAAACCGTTTCACTTCTTCGTAAGCTCTAGAAAATTCTTTATCTTCAAGTATTTCAAACTTTATTAAAAGTTGCATCATGGACTGCACATAGGGTACCATACGGACCAAATCTTGAAAATAAGGTATTTTTGCGACCTCCATTGAATATAGGGCACAAAAGACGATACATGGACCGGTCTGTAAGGGCTTGCTATTTTCTAAATCTAGAGATGATAAATAGATAAAAAAAATTCATGAGTTAAAAAATATGCAAATCAATGCTTATAACACTTCATTAGTTGATCTAATATTAGAGTTTTGTTTTTTTCTACACTTCTTATGCGCATTTTATCCAAAAACGTCAGACTGTTATCATCAAATACAAAATAATCCCACTGAATCATTTGCTGTTACTGTATCGGGCGTGTGGTCTATGCTTAAGTCATACAATCGGTGGTCAACAAAATTGTTTTTTTTTTAAATATTTTTTAAAGTATGGTATGATTAAGCACATGGTATATGTACATACCCTTTTTCACGAACTCAATAAGAATGTATTATTATTTAAACTAATACAGGGGATTGATTAAGCACCGTAAATCGGGAGGACGGGGGATGGGGGTAAATTGGGACACTATTAAATTGATAGTTTAAATTGCTGAAGGGGATTTTAACCCGAATCTCGGAAAAGATAAGGCTTTTACTAGTTCTACATGCAGGTAAAAACCCCCTTAAGTAATTTGAACTTTACATCTGGTACTGTCCGAATTAACCCCAAATGCCCGAAGGTACCCCGTTCGACCGTATGATTTCATATTTCTCTTCTTATTTTTCACATGTCATTGTTTTTCTTTTCAAATTTAAATCCTTTTTTTTAAGTTCACTTAAAATAAGGTTCGACGTATGCCGCGAATTCGAGAACAAAAATAAATAACATGTCAAAAATGAAAAGTAAAATGTAGAATGTGAAATTATATACATAATCGCCCCCTCCCGCCTCCAGCAGAGGATTCAATTTCACATAAGTGGCAAAATCTGGCAAGTGTCCCCGCCTAAAATTTGGATGTCGCCAATCTTATTAAAAAATTACTATATTGGAGTGCTAATGGACCTCTTCAAACCCTGTAAAGGGAGCACACTTAGTACCACGGGTTGTCAAGATACAGGGATCCAAATTTTCGACGATACACCCCGACCGTTAACATTTAATTGCACGTAACTTCCGATATACTTATCAAATTTCACTTTTTTATGCGGGATTTAGAAATTTATTTTAACGAGGTTCACAATAAAATAATGATTAAAAAATGAATTTTAATAAATAATTTTAATCGATTCAAATTTTTCTTCCTGTATTATTTCGTTTTTTCTGGGAGTAGACTACTTTACATCTTTTTACTATGACAAGAAATGTATTTTTTTCTGAACATTTACAGTTTTTCATAAGGATGGAATTTTTTTCTTGAAAAAACAGTACACAGATAGCTTTGCCATACCTATACAAGGCACGAAACTCTTTACTAGAACCTGACAGGGCACCCATCAGTTTTTTCTAGACTAGATATTCTGATAAGGGTCCCAACCAGTTTTTCTAGACTAGGTATTCTGATAGAGGCCCAAACCAGTTTTTTTCTGGATTAGATATTTTGATCGGGGCCCCAACTACTTTTTTCTAGACTAGATATTATGTTAGGGATCCCTTAAGAGCCCAACTTCAAATAGGGAAAGATCGGAACATTTCTGCACGGGACACTTTGGTATGCAGATCATTTTAAATGAAAAGTTACTGCATCAAAACTGAACCAAGTAAAGTTTATAAGTAAAATATTTAAAAGGATATTTGACAAGCTTTATGATGGTTATAACCATTCCTCTAACATAAAACGTCGGGTTACGGCAATGTCATTCATATTCAGGAAGAGTAGAAAGAAGCACTTACTGAGAAAAATTTGCAAGGACGTACCTTCGAAAGGGGTAATTTCGGATGTACGGGGTAAATTCGGACCTTTCTAAATTGATAGTTTAAATTACTTAAGGTGGGTGGATGAAACCAGAATATAGAATGAATTAAAGCTTGAACTGATTTCAGATTTTCGGAATAGGTTTGAGTAATTTGTCTAATCAATTTGTGAAACTTAGTAGTGTCCGAATTTACCCCACGTGTCCGAAATAACCCCATTGTCGGTAATTATTCAGAAATTAACTTTTGTCGCACAAATTTAAATTTATCTTAATGGCAGTATTTAAATTAAGCTATTTTAAAATTGATAATAAGATAATTAATTAATAATATAATGCAGAAAGACAAAATCATTTTTTACATTATTTTTTATGAATACTGCCAGTGATACCAACTGAAATTTGGGTTATAGCAAGTTCATTTCTGAGTAGGTAGGTTCTTTCCACTTTTTCTGAATAGGCGCCTTCTTCCTATTCATTCTGAAAAGGTGCGATATTACGCTAATCCGACATGTCCTTTTTACAGTTCTTCAAAATTGAAAGTCGGAATATATGCGACTTTAATATGCACCGCGGTCTTATTAAAAATGGATTCAGACTTACTAATTTGTGTAAATTACAATTTTTACTCAAATGTTACTTTGTAGATTCAAGAAGATGACAAAGATGACAAATTTCCAAAATAAGTAAAATAAATTCAAAAATAAATAAAGTAAAAGTCTTTTGAATCTTCTAAAATACCCGAAAAGCTTTGACATCCGTTGAAATCTTTTAGATATCCTAAAATCTAATAAAATCCTCTAAAAACTGCTAGAAAACTAATCAATCTTTTGAAATCTCTTGAAATATTCAAAATCACTTGAATCCCTTAAATAACCCTTAAAATTCTCTTATAATCGATGAAATTCCTGAAATCCGTCGAAGTGAATCGATATCCCATGAAAATTCATTTCATTTAATTTATTCCATAAAATTATCTAGAAATTTGCTAGAATCCCTTAAAATCATTAAAATATCATTGGTATTTTTGATATCTACTCAGTATCCTTTCAAATTTTTTTAAATGTACAGTAATCACACAAAAATTTAGTTAAATCCCGTATAAAAATCTTAAAATTTGGATAATCTGTGAAATCTTTATAAAAATCATGAAATCTTTGAAATTCTCTGAAATTTCACAAAATCATATTAGGCACTTTAAAAATCTTTAAAATGTTCGACACTTTCTGAAACCCCGTGAAATCTTTTTAAATACCCTACAAGCTTTGAAATTCCTTTAAATAGAATTAGAAACCCCTAAATTATGTTGAAATTCTCTGTTCGCTCTCGAAAACTCTCCAATATTGTTTAAACCCCTTGAAGTCTACTAAATTCTTTATAATCGTATATTGAACAAATTTTTGGAAATATTTTCAATCTGCTGCAATATTACGCAAATAAGTTGTGATTCCTCAGAAGGTTTTAAATCTCCTTAAATCTTTTATAATCCTAATAAACTCTTTGAAATCTCATGAAAATCCTCGGAATCTTTGAAAGGTCCGTAAATTTTGTGAAGTCCCTAGAAATCTTTTCAAATCCCGTCCAGCATTTTAATATCTTTAATATCCTTTAAAATTCCTTTAAAAATGTTTAAATTTAAACAATTCTCCGATACCCATCAAATAAATGAAATCTTTGAAATCCTTTTTTTCGTGAACATTGCAGTTCACTTCTTCAGGGCTGGTCTGAAACTGAGGTATCAGGTTATATTGTTCTTATTTTTACTCTCTACGGTGCCTGTGATTGGCCAGAGTGCCCCACCATGGAGACAGGACGCACCTGATTGGCCAATCAAGTCTGTCTTTAAAAACCCTGGAGGACGAAAAGCGAAATTGGATTGGTATTATAACCGTTGTCCCTATTGATGTTATTAGGGTGCTTTAAGATTTCGATTGCTTCTCTATGTTTTCTTGGGAAAATATTTTTTGTTTTAGCGATGACGGTTGTTTTATCAAATAAAATGTTATGTCCTGTTTCGATATGATGTTCAGCTAGTGATGATTGCGTGAAATGTTTTAGCCTGAGTTTACTCTCATGTTCCTTTGTACGTTGGCTAACAGCTCTCAAAGTTTCTTCAATATAGACTTTGCCACAAGAACAAGGGATTTTATATACTCCTGGATCACTGAGAAGTGCCTTTTTGTCTTTAGGGTTTTTTAGAAGTTGTCATATTTTCGCAGTTGGTTTAAATATGGTTTGGATGTTGTGTTTGTTGAAAATCCTTCCTATTTGTTCTGTGACACCTTGGATGTAGGGTATGACGGTGGTCGTCTTTCTCTCTCTCTTTCTTTATTGGGTTGTTTTGAATTGTTTTATTGGGTGTATTTTCTTATTGCTTTATCAATTTGTTTGATTGCATAATCGTTCTGTATTAGGAT
>JAAAKG020001292.1:0-21816 GCA_010014905.2 Druon quercuslanigerum
AGAGTGGAAGAACCAGAAAATTTGATAATTTGGAAGATTTCAAATTTCGCGCGAAAAGGACTCACATCCGTTACAGTGTCTGACTAGAGGCATCACCTATGTTCAAGTTAATGTACTACGTTCGTAAGCGAAGCTTGTGAGTATCAAATGACATGTAGTCGAACGAAAAGAAGATGTAAGCGAATACCGATAGTCTCAGTAGACAGCACGTATTGAGTAAAAACATGTTATTACAGTTTTATTCCAGAGCAAGCTGACCAATTCCTGTTATAACAGTTTTAATATTGCGCAGTACACACTCACAAATGTTATTACAGTTTTAATCCAGACCAAGCTGAACAATTCCTGTTGTAACAGTTTTAATATTGCACAGTACGTGCTCACAAATCAAAACCTACTGTTTAACATGGAGACGCAGGAGTATATAAACCCCCATTCTTCCCTGTAGATTTTGTCTTTAGTCTCAAGCAGTTATACTGTTCACTGGATCTACGGGCAACAAATCACTTTGAAATCGTCGCGTACTTTAAAGTTTAAACTCAAAGTAGTTACCGTGTTCGAGTCGAGTACTAAAGACCCGTCGGCTGAGATTTTCAGTCGTCGTTAATTGTGTCTATTCTCGAATAAAAACCGCAGTGTTAACATTTGTGAAAAGAGCTTAAAGTGTGGATTGGGCAGCTACTTACGGCCTTGTATCGCAAGACTACTAGTGAATCGTGCTTGAGCATTGTTTTCACAAAACAAACATCCGGTGGGGTTTCGTCGCTGCCCTGCGATAACAACGAAAATCCAATCGACAAAGCAACTCTCTCTCTCTCGCCCTTTCTTAAGAGAAAAGGTAGATGTAAATTAATATTTTGTAACTTTCTATATGTTCTATGACCTTTATTATAAATGTATTGTTAATCTGCACATCTATTTCTCATTTAAAAATACTGAAATTGACACAGTACTCATAGAACTGAAAAGTGACAACGTACTTACAAACAAAAATAAATTGTACCATGAAATAATCAGCACTCTGGTCTCTCTCTTTTCAAATTGCAATACTACCCTCGCACAAACATTTGCATTTTTAACCAAAAAAGATAAAATTTCTACCGAAATATTATATAGTTTTGTCAAATGAAAATTTATTAAAATTTAATTGTTTCAAATTATTGATCTTTATTTTTTTTTACTTTTATACGTTTCAATTATGCAATAAAAACTAGAATTTTTCGATTTTAAAAGGCAGAAGTAATAATTGTATAATTTATATTTTTTTAAGTTTTAAATTTACCTAATATTATTATTATTTTGGAAATTTTAAGTGTATGAATGTTTGAGTATCACAATTTTGGAACACACATATTTTATTCAGTCAACTGATCCATTTTTAATTTTCCTTGCCCGTTCTAAACTTTTTATTCACGAATAAAGACAACCTCATAAGGCCTTACTCTTAGATTACATAAGCTATACGTGAAATACATGAATTTTCAGGAAATAGGTCGAGTTTTCGACTCGAAAAGATAAATGCAGAACCAAAAATCAAAAATCATGTTTTCAATTTGAATAATTAATTTACCACCAAGGAAAAGGGACCTTTCAGCAAAATAGTTAAATTTTAAACCCAAGTGATAAATCTTCGATTAAAAATATTCTTCATAAAACGTGTAGTAGATGATATTTCAACAAAATGTATATAAATTCTAAATTGGAAACAGTTAGATTGAACCAATAAATAAGAGTTTTCAACAAAATATTTGAATTTCCAACTTAAAAATATTTAGTTTCTACCTAAATAATTAACCAAAAAAATTAATTGTGAATCAAGTAGTTGAATTTAATCTCAAAAGTGGAATTTCCAACTGAATAAGATAAATTTTTGACCAAACATAATATATTTAAATTTTCTTTTAATATATATATTTGTAAAAAGCTGTCAAAAAAATATAATATGATAAATAAATTTCGAAAAAAAGGTTTTCAACTTTAATAATGGATTATCAACCAGAAAGATGCATTTTAACAAAGTAGATACCTTTTCAAACAAGTAGTTGATTTCGTATCCCAAAAAGGTTTTTCAGTCCTTTTTTACAAATACACAAAAGCTTTAAAATTCAATTGAATTTAAGTGCTAAAATAAACATAAAATTTATTTTCTTATGTGTAAAGAGACACAGGGACAAAAAATAATCGTAATATTTTTATACAGTTTTTAAGATGATTACATATATGTAAGAACGAAATTGGGTAATTTCTAATTTATCAATTTGCAATTTAACTCTTGAAACTTAAATGATTTTACAATAAAGGTTATGAAAATACAACTACTTAAACCGAACAAATATTTGACTGTAGGAGAAAAGGTAAATGGTTCTTAAAAATAAACTTTGAAAAATTATAATTTTAAATTGTCAGCCTAATTTAAACTGATTTCCAACTATAAATTAATTTAATGAATTAACCTAATATATTCTACAAAACTAAAAAAAATTTAAATAAAAACTAGTTTTTTCTAACATATTAAGCAGTGCAATCGAAATTTTCAAAGTATATTAAATATATTCCAAAATTTACCAGATGAACTCGTCCAATTAGAAAAAAATTGAAACAAGGCATAATTCACAACTGATCCTAATTTTCTTAATGTAATTAAGTTCTATAATTTAAGCAATTTTCAAAAACTACATACGAAAAATCAGCATTTAACGGATGGGCTAATTTGAGCGCAGTTCTTAGTAGATGTGAGGTATTTCTTCTTTAAATACACATTCCATATAATAATCAATGTAAAGATTTCTCATGATCTGAAAAAATTCGAGGGATTCACTTAATTCAAGGAATTTAATTAATTCGAAGAATAATAATGTGAAGATTTTCTGTAATCCCAAGAATTTAAAGGATTTGGAAAATTTAAGTCATTCCATGAATTCAAGGGATTCGAAGAATTCAATAAATTCTTATGATTCCTAAAAATTCTCCTGATTGATGCATTGTTATATTAAGCGTCTGGAAAAGCCTCGTTTTTCTTAAATTTGTTTGAATAATTTGAAGGCAATACTTTTAAATTAAGGCAGGCTAGATCACGTTTACAATTTTAGAATATGACCTTATTATTTCAATATGATTAGGAATATATTAGCATTGCGTGGTTCTATTAAACTTTTCTGTTTGCCACGTTTTCCATTTTTATAAAATGTTCATTATTATTACATATAGTTATTATTTGTGTTTTTCTACGAAATTAACAAATATATCTCAACTAATCGAAGTACTAATTTTCTACTACTTTTTGGTTTTCTAATTTCAAACTTATTAAGGCTGATGTTTTTAAGGCAAATAATTTTTACAAATTTTTCTAAAGAGTTGCGATTTTCCATGGATAATGCGGAAATTATACAACCAAAACTAATTTATGAAAATCGAAAGCAGAACTCTGCTGAAATATAGCACAAAAGGATGCTGAATATGTATAATTACTTAAGATATGGGTCCATATTGATTCCAGCTTGATCCTCTTTTTGGTATTAGAACGCTGGAGATATTGATGGAATGTTTTCTTAGCCTCATACCTTATTGAGTTGATGATTGGTCTAGGGAAGAAGTTCCGGTCTATTATTTGACGCCGTCGTTGCTTAAGGTCTTCTTCAGTTACCGTCTTTATTTTCGGAAAACTCACTACAAAGTTTTTGCGAATGCCACGCCGTGAAGGGATTAATATTCTTGTTTTTCAAACTTATTATAAGTCAATTTAATACGATGTTTAAAATCTTGTCCGATGATGTTGTCGGTACCAATTTAGAAGTATGGTGTAGTTTGGAGTTCGTCTTTTACCGCTGTTTTCCTTACATAGGGGCCGCGAGCGTTCGAGGTGAAAAATACGCCTCTGGATGCTTTCTTAAAGATTCCTCCTGACACTCCAAAGTTTTTCTACAAAGTCTCTTTAAATGCGATAAGTGTTCAGTTAAACCGCCGATGAGCTGCTGCCAGTACACTACTAAATCTTAAATGTTCAAGATGTTTAGTATAACTAGCATGCACATTGCCTTGGCCGAAGGCACAATAGGACGAATAAACGCATGTTTCACGCTCCTCCACTTTTTCTTCACTTTATGCCTTAGCTCGCTAATCTCTTCCACCTTTGTGTCTTGCATCTCGATGTCGGGTTGACCGGCTCGGATATAATGATCCGTCTGAATAGTAGCATCTCAATATAAGATGTAATCTTCGTTTTCGAAAGCGGGAATTAGATTGTATCTATAAAAAGGCATACATTTGGTTAAGAGTCGTATGTTTAGGGCAACTTGTTGATGTATAATAGCCACAACATCATTATTACTGTGCCTATAATCTCTTTGAGCCATTACGCGACGACCATCGTTTATGAGCTCGATGTATTCGTTGTTATTTCCACAAAATCGGCACCGATCAACCATGTCTTGATGTAACTCGTGTCTGCAACTGCTTCTGATGCTAAAATCCCGTCCCTGCATGGCAATAACGAATCCTTCTGATTTTGAAAACAGGACGCTCTTTTTCAGCCAAATATTAGATGCCCCACTATCGACTTCACATTGATATAACGTTTTTGAGTTTCTTGCCGTGAATCGCTTTTGTCTTTTTAAAGTTTCTAATTCCTCTGTATTTTCGGCCCTAATATTAACTCACCTGAGAACGAATTTAAGGGCGTGAAATTAAGATACTCTTTACAGATGAAGTTGTAAGGCATAACACCCCGATCGCTGTTAAAACAGTCTCGATGGAAGCTTCTAATGTATCCACTAAGGGTTTACATTTTTCTTGCACCTTCTTCCCTATCCTTTACCTACCTCCCACACACTTACTTGGTGGTGGTAGGGGGACCTCAGTTTAAGGTGGGTTCCGAACTACCAAGAGCAACAGCCTTAAGTACTTAGAGAACATTTTTCTATAGAGGTACCGGTCCCACGACTTTTCGGAGATGAACAACTTCCTGGCCATTGAGGCTCTTCCAGAGTGCGAGGCGAGAAACGAACCCGCAAGCCGACAGAGTGGGACCAAAGCCTGCGCTTTAGCCCCACGACCATCGTCCCATTGTTAAAACATTCTCGCAACTATATAACTTGTGACTACTCAGTACTACCCTTTCAATCGACAAATCACTGTTGTACTTTCGGTACTTCGCCATTTCTGCGCGGATAGTTCTGCTAAATGGTTCAAGGGCGGTGCTCGACCATTGGATGAGCCCAAAGATATATGTGAGGGCAGGGATGGCATAGATGCTGATTGCTCTGATCTGGTTTCCCGATTCAAGAGAACTCTTGAGAGTCTTTCTAAGTCTTGCAGTAAAGGCTGTCGTCAAGCTTCTGTTTGTTGCTGTTTAAAAGGTTTGATTTTGTTGCCTTCTTCTATTACTTTTCTTGTATTGATGTAGTCTAGTAGTAAGAGCATCAAGTCTTTGTTGTTGGGAGCCTATGATCTGATTCAATATTGCTAGTGTCAATGTTTCGATGTACCGAGGGTGGACGACTTTACTACAAGGCTGTATCAGCTTTCTGGTTCTACTTCCTTCCTTATATTGATTCAATCGTGGATCTTGATTCCTTCCTAGGACCCAGACTGCAATTGTCAGCGTAGTTCTGCGGTGTGACGTTCTAAAGCTTGCGACAGCTGTGTTGTGTTTAAATAAATAGTTAAAACCTTTCTATTCTTGGGCCAAGAATGCCTTTCTGTTGATTCTACATGTATGAGCTCTAGTAAATCACGAACTAAATTCCGCTTCAGGTGCTTTAGCTTCTCAGGGTTTCCGCTGTTCACATCATCGTTATTATTGTTCGCATGTGTTTCCACTCGATCCACTACTTGGGGAACAATGCCCCAAGCATCTATGCCCTCAGTTTCAATCAGTTCAGCATTGTCCAAATCTTTCAAGGGGAGTCAACAGTCAGAAACAATCTGTTTGCAGATATTCAGAGCTTTTGGTATTCTAGATTCTGTACATTTATTCTTGTGGATATCTCTGAGCACTTAAGTACGAAGATTCGATAATATTCTCTCGTCAAACTTTTCCCATTTTTCTCTGCCACGAAATAAAGCCGAATAACATTGCTGTTCATACGGTACACTAAAAAAATCATTCTTAGCACTAAGTAGATTAATTGACTTAAATGTTATTTCTTAGTACACTCGAATGCCGAACGTACGAGGCTGTAAGTTACGAGATTTCCATAGAAACAAGCGTCCCAATTTCACAGGAGCGCATTAAAATTTATTCCCCTACACCCCCACCCTTTTCGAGAGTTGAGTGCAAGTCCGCCTGTGTACGTTCTCATGCATTATCTCTGAAATCTATGCCTTTTAAACGCTCGTCTGTTCGGCGATCACGATTCCTGAACTTCTCGTACGTTCGGTATTCGAGTGTATCAAGAACATGTTCTTTAACAGAAGTTATTAATATTTAAAGCAGACATATATTTTTATTGATCTAAATAAATAAATTCTTTGACTATATTTTCTTGATTAAAATACATATTTCTCACATTGAAGAAAATGATTCAATTTTTTGAATTGATTGGGACGCATGTAAATCAATTTTTCTATGCTTGAATCAGAAATTTAAGTTTATTTAAATCAAATAAATAATCATTTTATTTAAAATAATATTAATTAAATTAATAATATATTGATTTGTCTCTAAGATTGAATGCATTTATAGCAATGGAGAATTTACATGGATGAACAAGGTATTTTGTTTAAATAAATAGCTATTTCTTCTTCCAAAGGAAATATTTCATTTGATCACTAGAATTAAATCATTCATAACAAATAAACATTTATTGCAACTTAAATGCATTCATTAAATGGCATTCATGGTGAGGTTTAATTATGGGTTTCCGCCTTAAAATTTCAATGATGCAGTAGCGTCGTGTTCAAAGCTGGGGGTGGATTTTGCATCGAATTTTTCTCTTTTAGGATCATAAATATTTAAAATAATCGATTTCTTTGAGTTAAATATGTATAGTAATAACAACGGTAAGCATAATTTAAGCTAAAAGACTCCAGTTGCTTATTTACGAAAATATATATAACAATTAAAGTACTAACTTCTTTTTAGCACTTGCGCATGGTTTAGGCAAAAGAAATCAATTTTTTTGAATAAGCGAGATCTTCTTTTGCCTGAGATATTCAAAATTTTGCTGTGGTGAAATAGTTTTTAGAGCCTATACAGTATTTGCCTGACCGTGAAATACATTTCTTTCCATCAGTTCACATTTCCACAAAATGCAAATTTTTGTCTTGAGTTAATATTTCATTGATCCAAATAAATATTTGCCTTTGACCAATAGCTCGTTTTTTGAAATAAAACAATCGTAACTAATTCCTGATAACATTTTTCTAGCTGAAAGAAATTATTTTTGATGCAATTTGCATGCATGTGTGTGGCTCAAATAAATATTTCTTTGAAAATAAACAGGTATTTCACTTACTTAGGCCAAATAAAATTCATTTGTTACAAATAATCCTTCTTTTCAGTGCATATGTACTTCTAACGCTTTTTTGGTTGCTCTACTTCTGCTCCTACCTCTGGCTCTATTAGGCTGTGTGCTTCTGGATGATGCGGTGTTCCTGGGTCATCGCCAGGTTGAAAAAGAACATCTATTGCCGCTACTTCATCGTATAATACTGCTTCTTCTAACTAATGTTCACTGTCATCATTTTTGACGCTAGATCAACCTGTTGCTTAATCTCCATTGCTCGATCTTCTGAGATACGTAGATTAGTCCTAACACCCTTCACCTTAGCGATAAGATCTCTTATTGCGACTTTTTTATGTAAGGGTACTTTGCAGCAAATTTCATCCTAAAGTTGTATCCTTTTTCGCTTTTGATTTCAAGCTTCACACCTTTATAGTAGAGACGCAGCAATACTTCTTTAATTGCGGTATCTTACTTGATGCTCTTTCACGGTATTTTTTTGAGGTTTTTGGCTGCAAGTGGAGAACGCGAGCCGAATCATCATCAGCAGGCACAGTCGGTATTCCAATGTTTATCGTTTGTAGATATTCTTGCTGACCAGCTGTTTGATTAGTGAGACCTGCCTGATGATCTCACCATCTCATCCATAATATGGTCCCCAAGTGTAGCTCCAAGGGCGCCCCGGCTCCACATGATAATTTACGGGTTTTGGCGTTACTCTTAGTCCCTTTCATCTTCGTTCTCTACTTAACTGTCATACCGCGACATCAACACGAGAACAAGCTCGTTTGTGTCATGATATAAGCAGCAAGCCCCACGCATAGGACAGCCCTTATTATTTTATGTTTTTTTTAACTTATGCTTGGTAGTATTCATTCGGAGTGGGTCTATGCACAAAGGAAAAGCTCAGATCCCTTGAAATCAGGTCACGAATGCTTACACACATGAACCAAAGCATGCGCCTTCAGGCGTCTCTTCCACGACGACACATCTTACGCTGTTAAGGTGTTTGCAAAATACTGAATCTTAAATGTCTTCATAACAGGATTATTCTAGTCAGGCCTATATAGTCGCAAACGAAAGAGCTTTTCATTCTAATCTAAAGCCGGGGAGGAGGCTGCTGTAACACTTAGTCTTGACTTAAATGTTAGGTGCGAACAAAATCCACTAAACATTATCCATTTCGAGTACTCACTTCTGAATGTTTGGATCAAGAAAGCACAGGAGAAAGTCTTTCGTGAACAGCTCCTCTATAAGAGCATTTACGGCATCTGCAACGGAAGTGTGAAGGATCAGGCGATTTTGTACGTCCTAACGTTTACTATCCTCAAAACATCATGATTAAAATCAGGAAAGGGAGTTTTTCATTTTGGTACATCAAGACGGTCATTCCAAGACATTCCGGATGATAGCTGTAGAGCACATAATGCGCATTTCGAGCTCTTGAGACCCAGAATATCTGATTGTTTAACTTACGCGGAAACAACGTCCATTCAAAGACACGATGCGAAACTATGAGATATTTTAACCATCACTCTCACTTTTATGGTATTAGTCAAATTACGCTTTACCAAACGCTTCTTGGCAAATAGAATCAATTACGAAAATGAGAATAGCCGAATATACTCGAACTACTCATTCTCGAGAATTACTTGTGTTGGGCACTCAAGGTCTAACGTAGTTCTCCATAAATTTGAGAAACGAACCATGTGCATTTTCGATCTTTCGACACCAGCTGGAAATAAATTCACAGCCAAAGAAAATAAATAAAAGGATAGGTATAAGTAATTTCGTACATGACAAGCAGAACATTTCGTTAAGCTCGACGCCCTGGCCGTCGATGCTCTTGCAAATGCTGAGCTTTTACTAGTTAATAGCGTAAAAACCATCGCTGCATGCCAATAAAATGCTAAGACAGTTGCGGAGAAAATACAGAAGGCCGTCGCCTTTGGGTTGCTCTGTGTCCTTACAATAAACAATGTTTCGCCGAATCATGGTATCAAGACTATTTTAAAATATAATCACCTATCTCACATTCGTAAGACGTAGTTACAGCTGAAACGTTACCGGGATTTTGCCGGGAGCGGATACAATTTTCTGGAATGGCAAAAATCAAGCTATCAAAAAATATACTTGATTCCACATACCGAAGAACTAACGCCAGATTCTTCATACAAACTTACCCGAACTTGATTCCATATTGCATAAGGCCATCGTCATCGGTTAGCAATACGAAGATTTGCAAATTTATTGTTTATCTCTCTCTTCCAGAATTCTGCGAAAGCATATATAAAAGCGCATTACTTTCTGCACGAAATAATCTTACATCAAAGTTTTCTAATAGCCTTTCCTAATAATGTTTGCTGAATACAGCTGCTTAATCTCTCCAAGAAAATTCTTTTGAAGTGACAATATTCTTTAACAAAAAGTATCCTCTTTTTTCCCTTCCAGAATTGAGTACACATTTCAATTGTAACCGTAATAGCGAACGATATTCTGGTACTCTTCGATGTGGACCTTCTTATTTTTCTGAAAGGCGCCAATTTTCCGGAAGATCTAGTGCTGCCTGGTATATTTTTTATGTTAAGTCTCAAGTTCGTGCTCGTTTAAGGTCACTTTATATGTGATCTCCTTCTTCTCGCGTACTTAAGCATGGACTTGGAAAACTTAGACTTATTCGGCTTATTTATGATACAAATCGGAACCGGCTTTTCGAAGATACATTTTTTCTGTAGATAAAGTAATTAAAGTTCTAGTAGGACATGGTCTCGTTCAGGATATGCCGACCCAAGAACAAATTGTGTCATAAACATCCAACGGCTTAGTTTTTGCAATTTTGAACGTTCATTTTCTTGATGGAATTCATCATTGCAATAAAAGAGAGGACCGAGCAGTAATAAACATTGGAAGCGGTGAGGTTAAGAATATGATTCAAAAAGAAATGGTCGAGGCTTCAATAGGCTCAACCGAATATTATCACGCAATTTTCAAATAGTGGCTGTAAAACATAATTCTCTACAGACTTTCTACCATTAATTCACTTAAGAAAACGAAAATAGAATATTGTTTTCTGTCTGAAGTCTGTTTAAATAGTTACAAATAACTAAAAAAAGGTTGCTCTTTACTCCAGAATGAAAATATTTTTTGAGGAGTTCTAATTAAGCTTTTTCATTCGTACTCGATGGTTCTTCTGATGAAGCAACAGGACAATAAAAAATTTTTTGAAATCGAGATCACGGATGACGTTTGGTCCGTCTCTTCTCGTCTGCCTGCACGTCCTCTATGCAAGTGTAATTAGGTCGGACGAGAGGAGCTTCAGCACAGCTCTGCCCACGGTTTGGGTTGCCAAGCCTGTATTACGCTCGTTTCTTTTTTTTCTATGTGAACTGTATTTGTGACATTGTGATTTTAAAACAACATGTGTGAGCAAGTTGTGACTGACTTTTTTCTGATTATCTTTAGTCAGTGACTAAAGGTACAATAAACTGACTATTTAATATTAAAACGGTGTCAATTATTCATGATCCCTTTCGTATCTTATGCGTAGAAATTTCGGCATTTTTTAAAGAACCAGCTGACTTTTTTCAACTGCAAACTTCCAGAGAATGATTGATTTTAATAACAAATAAAATCTCTATCGAATAAATAAAACTCTTGAAAATGGTATATTTTCGTTGTATTACTGTATATTTTTTTAATTATAAAAGTAGGCCAGATTAAATAAGTTATGTATAATAAGATTATTTCAGTCATATTTATGACTAGCTACTGCCCAAGCAACGCCAAGTAATTTTATGCTAATTTTATATAAATTTTCGCATTAGTTTGACCAAATTTCGTAACTTAATATTTCTCCTTGAAACTGACTTATCAAATATAAATTTTACAAGCAGACAAGCCTAAGTCCTATAATGCCTGCAATCCATGAGATAAGGACTATATCAGTAGAAACTATTATGTACTCTATTGAAGCAGTCGAGTACTTAGTGGTTACGCTGTAACCAAATCTTTTCTTAAAGCAATCGTCAATTTGTCCTCTAGTGCGAGAAATGAGGATTGTTCATATTCTAACCTTATCCATGGCAGTTATCCTGGATTCTATAGGTGAATATGATAATATAATACATATATAATTTTTAAATCATTTTTAAGCTTTTCGCAAATAACAATATGTCTATTAATTTGCATTTTATCTAAATTGCTATTTTCTTAAAAACTCTCTGAATTTTTCAGAAAAAATTACGAAGTTAAACAAAATTTATTTCGAGGGAATCCACAATTTGTGTTTTATATTAAATGGAATTTGAAATAAGTTGCAATTCGTATCAATTTCAGACCCAGAAAGTTGGATTTGACATGAAATGTTAAATACTAAAAGTGTAAACCTTAGCACAAAACTTCGTTCCGTATCCAAATTGTGTTCGTGACAGTACAAAAATTGTACGTGTCACCATTTTTGTCCAAAATCTATTGAAAAATTTTAAAAAATGTAAGATGTAAGAAAACTGTTTCTATTTCCTGCACCCACGTGGAAAAAATAATTATCTATCCCTGCTTAAAATGGCAGATAGGATCCGATAGGGATGGATAGGATTTGGAATTTCTTCGGATTTATCTGGATTTTTACATGGTATTTGTGTCTGGTTTTAAATCTGGTTCTATGCGGAACTTTTTCGGTGTATAAAATTTTTTCTAACTGGTTTTCTATCAGGCTGTACACAAAATATTTTGGTTCTCCACTAAAACCCTATATGGTTTTATCTAATTCTATCCAGACACTTATACGGTATTTGTGTCCAGTTTTAAGTTCTATATGATTTCTTATCCGTTTATATGCAAAATATTTTCTGTGTTTAGTAAAACCCTATACGGTTTTCATCAGATTCTATCCGTATACTTATACGGTATTTTTCTCCAGTTTTAAATTTATCTCTATGTGGAACGTGGTCGGTGTATACAATCTTCTCTATCTGGCTTCTTATCCGATTATATATTTTCGAAATATTTTCGGTGTCAAATGGTCCTAAACGAGTCTTTTATATTTGGAGGTGACGTGTTACACTCAGAACGAAAAAAACATTTTGATGACATTTTATGAAACCAGCTAGAACTTACTTTAAAGGAAGGCAAAGTAAGGAAAAAGCAGCATTTCAATTGAAATTTAAACGAATTGTATTCTAAAACTTTTTTTTAAACGAACAGTGTAACAGTATATCTATATTGTATTTTTTGTAGCACGTTGATATTTAATATTAGAACCTTCGAGTTTATCCAAGCTCCATATTTCCTCCTTTAGGGATTGAATTTCTACAACATTAGAAGGATAATGATTTATCTGATTTTGGTCTGGAAGGTCTTCCCTGACCCAGAAATGGTGCTAATCAGCTATCCACGAAAAAAATGTTTTAAGTTCGCTGTGCAGTTTTGTGGACATATTTCGAAAAGGTAATATGTTGTCTAAAATGATAGAAAATAAGAAATTCACACTATTAAAACAAGACTTTTTTTCTTATTTACCTTGACAGTTCGGTCAGGCCTACGTTAGGCGCTGATCAGTTAAATACACATTTAGTGATAAATTATATTTTTGCAACTCGTTAGAGAACAATGGGAGTCCAAATAGCGCTGACTGGCCTCTAATTTTTGGCTTTCATACTTGCAACTTTCCAAGAAAAAAGTGGCGAATTGCATATAAATTTTGATATGTGAAGCAGTAAAAAAAATTCCAGAAATTTCAAAAGGCTTTGAAGACCATACATTTTTGGATAAAAAAATGTCAAAAGTTTCGGTAAATTATACTAATTCACCTGTAATTTATCAATAATTTATGAGCTATTTTTGGAAACTTATTTATCGGGGTATTTCAATTACTTAACATGGAGACAGATACCCTCTTCCCCGATTGTATCACGCATCTTGTGGAGGGCCCTATATTACTTGTTCCTCTTGAAAAAATCTTGTAAATTGAAAAAACACGAAGAAATATCGAGTTATTTGCAGTATAACTTAATTCAAAGCAAAACTTGGGTTTTATGATATAACCCCAAAATTGAAGTCTGTTCTTTATAGGAAAAGTTAATCCTTTATTTTTTCTTGCAGAATTAAGTTCACAGTATAACTGTGACCCTGGTGATAATCATATGCCTGACACTCCTCGCCCTCGCAGTTTCCGACCACCATCTTCTCGGCATATACCTCAAAGTGCTGTGAGGCTTCCTTCTTTTGTAGAGTCTTATCTACGTAACGGGCCAAGGTCTCCTCCTTCCAGGCCTGCTCCTCTCGTACTTGGATATGGGCTTGGACAACTTGGACTTATTCGGCTTATTCCCTCCAGGAATCCGCACAGACTATTCGAATTTCGAAGATACATTTTTCCTGCCAATAGCCAATTGCAAATACTAGTAGGACGTAGTCGCTTTGTGTACATACCAAACGTAGAACGAATTGTATTATCAACGTCCATTGGTGACGTTTTTGCAATATTGGAGATGGGTGGGTATCTTAGTGGAATATATACTCGTAATATCGGTGGAAGTCGTGCGAGGACAAAAATAAACATGATCAGCGGCAGGGCAGAAGAGATGACCCATGAAGAAATTAAGCAAACTCCAGTGGGTCCTCACCGTCCAATCTTTCCACGCTTTTTTCGTACAGTAGTTGTCAACCAGGATTCCCTGCAGACCCTATACTAATAATGCAATTCACAAAAATTCCAACTCATATTTTTCTGAATCGAAGTCGAAGTTTCGAAGATTTCAATGTTTCTGAATGAAGGATTATATAAAGGTTGGATGTATTTCGGATTTCGATTATAGTAGGTTTAAAACTATCTGTATAGAGGGTTGAGTCGGGCAATAACGGCTACTTATGCTTTTTTTATTATAAAATTATTTGTCATCAATGGAAATAGTAATTTAAAACATCAATTATAATCTTAGTGATGATACTATAAGCACTCCAAAGTAACGGGAATTGTACCCTATACGGAAGGACAGAGCTACTCGTCTGCGATGTTTCGAAAAACCTGCTGCAAGTAAGAAAATTCGTGAAATTATTTAACAAAAATAACAGGTCACATCACTTACTGTCCGGCCGACCCATCGATCACACGCCCGACAACAGGGGACGTGCAGTGTCCCTTTTACACTGAATAAATTTATCCTTATTGTTGAGTTTCAATATTGTGTTACGCATTTCTTAATCCTTCAACATAGTAATTATAGCAGCATCTGTGGCTTAAAAATACTCAACATACTAAATTGGATCTCGCAACCATAGTTCCGAGATTACAAGTAGGACGCAATGATTACATCACTTGGCCGTTACCTGAAGAATAAGTGCATGCAGCGTCATATATATAGTAATCGTTTACTGTAATTGAGATAATGCCAAACTCGCGAACGCTGCAGTTCCGCATTTCTACCGCTAGGGGCGAATACTAAACATCGAAGCTCCCTCTATAGAAAAAGCACAGATAGAACATATAAGGCCGCTAGGCGAAACACACAGCACAGTGGTCCGAAAAAGCTAAAAAGGCGGAAATAATTCTTCTTGAAAATTAAGGGGGGAAATAAAACCACTATTACAAGATCAGATGCTAAAACAAGCCTGTTAAATAAATCATTGTTCACTGTTGTGTGGGACAATTTTCTTATGTGGTTAAAGCAGTATGCCCTTACGAACTTGATTCGACTTTTATCAATAAATACCGCGTGATGGCGCGTATGAGCAATAAACGCCGACTTCCCCTAGATGTACACACACTAACGACTCATACTATCTAAGATTCACACATGGCATCACGTAACATATTTTTATAATTCAATACAAAGTTAATGTTTGTTGAGTTCCATAAGAATTTCGAAGTGCATATTTGGGCTCATGTTACACAATAACGAATCGTTACCATTCGAATCAGGACAAGGCTAAACTAAAGTTTACAGCACTAACAAAATGGAAAGAACCACAAGATAAAAACGATTGCTATTTTTGTTTAACAAAAGTAGAAGGTGTAAATAGATTTTTTTAAATATATTACTCTACTGTTAGAAGCGTCCAGTTTTCGGGTCCAGATGACAAGTGGTGAGATACCTTGACGACAGGATTGGATGCTCGGTATGTAGATGAAAATTCCAAAAATCAGATTAATGCGAGAAAAACCGACTCAGGTGAAAGCACATCAAATGAGAAGGATTCAAGGGAATCCGATAAAGGTGAAAAGGAACATTCTTTGAGCAGTGATGAAGAATATGTTCTCATAGGTCAAGAGCAAGCTACTCGCAAATTTGATCAAAAACATCTCAATTATTCATTTAGAAAGAGTGGTATTTCGAAAGAACAATCAGAACTTATGGCTTAAGAACTCAAGAGAAGAAATATATTAACAAAGGGTACTCAGGTAAGTGTATCGTAACCGAGACGCATACTTGCATAAATATTTTAAGGAAAACTCAAATCTAGTTTACTACACAAATGTGAAAGGACTTGTCGATGAATTTAAACCAAATGTATACAAACCTGATAAATGGCGGCTATTCATTGATTCATCAAAGCGCAGCCTCAAAGCAGTACTTCTTCACATCACAAACAAGTACACTTACATAACATCAGCACATACAAATGTACTCAAGGAAGAGTATTGTAATCTTGAATTAGTTTTAATGAAAATAAAATATGAGGAATAGAAATGGCAAATATGTGGAGACTTTAAAATTCTATCTATGATACTTGGACAACAATCTGGATTGACAAAGTACCCATGTTACTTCTGTCTGTTTGATAGCAAAGACAGAAAAAATCACTGCAAATAGAAAATTTGGCCATCAAGAGAATCTTTTGTATATGGAAAACAGAATATTTTGAGAGGACCACTCGTTGATACCTTAAAAATTTTGATAACTCCTCTACATATAATGCTTCTTTTGATCAAACAATTTATGAAGGCCTTGGATCAGGAAGGACAATGCTTTGAATATTTGGGTGAAGTGTTCAGTCAGAAATCAGATGCGAAATTGGACAAAGGCATTTTTGATGGTCCTGTAATCCGCACTTTATTTATAGATGAAAACTTTTACTAATCTATGAATGATATCGAGAAAGCAGCATGGTCGGGAAAGAGGGATCAAAAAAATTGTTGGGTAATACGAAAGACACAGATTACTTAAATATTATGGAAAGGATGGTACGTAAATTAAAAATTTGGGCTGCCTAATGAACTTATTACTCCATTTTCATGGTTCACATGTTGTTTTATTTACAGAAAATATGGAATTTAGGGAAGAGCAAGGAGAAAGGTTTCACCAAGACTTGAAAGAATTTGAACGTAGATTTCAAGGACGGTGGGGCATTATTATGTTGGCAGTTTACTACTGGGTGATTAAAAGAGAAAAAACCTTAAGAAGGGGACAAAAACGTATCAGAAACCCTCTGTGCCGGTCATTAAATGAGAAGCTTAATTCTTTAAAAGAGAATGATTTTGGTTTTTATTCACGTTAATCTGAAACCCATACTCTTCAATCATGTCTGCTTAACATTCTCTGCAAGTCTTCGACTGATTCTGCCGTAACAACCTGATAATCTACAAACTTTAATACTAAGTCAGTACTATCACTTTTTTCCCCATCATGTTGACCCACTTAACTAAATATTTTTTTATTTCTTTTAAAATCTCTTTGCATTTTTTGTCTTCTCCTGCTTTAATTATCTGTTTGCTTTTCTTGAATAGTGTCTTTGCTTTTTTGTTCTTACCCCTGAACTATTTTTTTATTTTAATTTTATCATTACTGCTAAGACTTGCTTGTATTTTTACGAAACAGGCATTGTACACACGTCAATGATCATTTTTTTAATCCTGTCAAACCTGTTGAGGCGCACTTAAAATGTTATTTAATTCTATGAATTTTCTTGCAGTTTATTGAAAACCGAGCGCGTTTGAACATATTTTGTAGATTTTTATATCAGTATTTCAAAGCTTTAAATGTGTCTATATAGTAGACTAGTCATAAAATCTCCATTTAAATCATTTTTGCAGAAAAAGTAAAAGAATGTGGAAATTCCGATATGAGTTCAAACGCAACTGGCAAATAATGCGTTCGCCTTGAAAATAATTTATGAAGTATAATTTTCTATAGAGGACAAAATAATGTATATAATCCATGAGATAGCGAATAAAGTATATATATCACACTTCAATATAGCACCAGAACATTCACTAATTATACTGTTAACAGAATTCGTCATCAATATATTAGGCAGTTTTTCTTCTGATTGAAAAAGATGAGGTTCGTTTACACTCTTCTCTTTTTCTTGACGGTTATTCTTGATTCTATTGGTAAATATACGAACGATAATATTGCTCTCAATTTGATTAGATTTCATGCTTTCCAGAAATTGCTTTTTATCCAATTTAATTTTCGTTTTAAACTAACTGCTAGCTTTTCAAAAAGTTTCTGAGTTTGCCCAAAGTAAACGAATTTTATCTGAACGTACTTTCGGAACCCAAAATTTATGTGTTATATTAATAGAAATCGAAATGTATTCCGACTTAAACAGAATTTGTACGTGTCACGAATTTCTACTGAAAAGTGCCAACAAATTTCAAAAGTTACAGAACCCGAAAATTTACAAAAAAACTTTCGGTAATTTAGGGCAATTCATATCTAATAGATGGTGTTTTATCATTAATTTAGGGTAAATGACACCTTCTTGTTGGTTAACTCAATGCTCGAAATCAGCATATAAGCCAAAGAAACTCAAAATAATTAGATTCATTAGTACCGAAAAGTTTGTTTGTGATATTACGCAAACTGCTACCAATATTGGGAATTCTACAACACCTCTACAATGCAAGCAAAAATTAAAATTGCAAACATGGAATTGGAATAAATGGTATAAAGAATGGAATCGAAGGAATTAACGAAATGTATGGCATTCGCAGAATTGATGAAATTCAATGTATTCAATAAATTAGCGAAATTCATAAAATTAATAAAATTTGCGGAATTCGCGGGATTCAAGAAATTATTTGAATTCATGGAATTCACGAAATACACGGAATTGATAGCATTTACGAAATTCATAGGATTTCATGAATTCATGGAGCTTATGTAATTTACGGAATTCCTGGGATTTGCGAGATTCATTCAATTTATAGAATTCACGAAATTCACGGAATTAATAGGATTTAAGAAATTCACGAAATTCGTGGAAGTCCATGAATTCCGTGATTTAATTAAATTTAATGATTTCATTGTATTCTACGAATTTCATAAATTCCATGAATTTCTCCAATTTCACGAACTCGTAGAATTCTGTGAATTGCTTCAATTCATCGAATTCCGTGAACTGTTTGAATTTCGTGAATTCCACAACTTTCGTGAATTCCATTACATCCATGAATTTCAGGAATTCGGTGATTTTAATTAATTCCATTCCTTTTTTATGAATGTGTCAAATTCTGTGAATTGCTTAATTATTGCTTAATCACGAATCCAATTGATTCAATGAATTCCGTGAATTTCGCGATTTCCGTGGATTCCGTGAATTGCATGAATTCCATGAATCCCTTGATTTAAATAAATTCCATGAAATCATTGACCTCCATGAATTCCTTGAATTTCACTAATTCCACGAATTTCTTGAAATTTATGAATTCTATGAATTTTTCGAATTGCGTGGACTGCTTGAATTTCGTGAATTCCATCACTTACGTGAATTACATGAATTTCATGAATTTTTTGAATTCCATTAACTCCCTGAGTTCCGCGAATTTTGTAGTTTCCATGAATTCCGTGAATTCCACGAATTCCATAAAATCAATTAATTCCGTGAATTCCGTGAAGTCCATGAATGCCGTGCGTTTCTTGAATTTTATGAATTCTTTGAATTTCACACATTCTGTGAATTCCGTGACTTTTTTGTATTCCGCAGATTTATTCATTCATCAGATTCATCAATAAAATAAAATAAAATAATCATAATCATGTACATTGAATTCCAGCAAAGGCTGCCAAAATGAAATCTACAAAAATCACGAGATCCGTTACTGGATACTGAATGAATAAGATCCCATGATCTTGCCATTTCAACTTATCACCAGTTAGACTAGAATCATATCGGTAGCACATTGTGTGCAACTGGATATCTACTTAAAAGATAAAAAGTATTGCGATTTCTTCTTACAGAATTAAGTTCACAGTCCAACTCTGATGATACTGGCGAATATAATACAGGTATTGCTCGTTCCGGGCCTTCTTCTGTTAGGACACGTACTTCAGCCAGATCTCTTCCACGTATCAGACCTCTTACACCTGCAAGGCCTGTACCACCTGTCAGGCATGTTTCTCCACGCGTTTTTGGATATGGACTTGGACAACTTGGACTTATCCGGCTTATTCCCCGCGTGAATCCCTACCGACGATTCGAATTCCGAAGATATATTTTTCCTGCCGATAGACGAATTCAAGTACTATTAGGACGTGGTATCTACACGCCCATGGGATCCCAAGAAAGAATTGTATTATCAACCTCCAATGGTGACGTTGTAGCAGTATTGGAGAATAATGACGTTTTTGGTGGAATATATGAGGTCCGGGGAAGGCGGCCGAGAGCGAAACTAAACATGGAAAGCGGCGTGGTTACGACAATGAACCAAGATGAAATTAAGGAATGTCCGGTTGGTAGCCGCCGTATATTCTCACGCAATTTTAGAGTAGAGGTTGTAAACATTGATTCTCTACAGACTCTATACCGCACGCCACTTAATAATCTGTCTTTAATAAATTTTTTCTAAATGTTTTACGATAATAGGAAAATCATTATATAACTATCATTACGAGTGTATAGTAAGTATTATAGAATATGGAAGCATCAATGTAATACGAGACAATCGTAAACGAAAAATGACGGGTGGGAAGCTCTTTCTTTCTCACATTGCTGTGGCTCTTTCAGTCAATAGTGCATTGTTTGCGAGGAGTCTTTTTAGTCGAAAAATATATTATAAAATTACCAATTTAAAAAAATGGTACAGAAGTAAGAAGTCTTGTTAAATAAAAGCATCCTTATATAAAAGAATCTCAATTTTATGCACTACACAGTGCATAAACTAAGGGTCCAGGAAATTTTGAGTTTATGTCACCATGTTTACGGACATGTACGAAGTCTAGTTTCGTTTTGAAAATCTGTAACACCATAGAGATACTTTAGTGAGATTTTCGCTTTTGACTTGCAGAGAACCCTATTTTAGCAGTCATCAAAAAAATGTTTTTCCCCAATCCGAATGTTGAGGTCGACTTGAACATTAAAATTAACAAAAAACCTCATAGAAGAATTTATGTAATAATAACTGATACCTAGACTGTGATTGTTGAAAATTTAGACTCCAATTACTAAAATGACTCTATGAACTACAAGGCACGTTCTTAAAAAAAATTAAATCTGGCTTTGGATACAAACCGATTGTTAGAAAAAATAAAATAACGATTTGATACTTTTTGAGTTTTTTCATAGTCTTCTGTTTACTCGTTATAATGATTACATCAAAATCGACGAAAATATATAAATGAGAATATGAAATACATAATAAATAAATAAAGTTAATAATATGCAAGTGTCATTTTGGATTTTTGCGATACGCTCTGCAGTACATTACTATTACATTATTACTGACATAGTCAAATAGCCAAATTTGTTATGATATATTTTTTTCATTAAATACATTTTATGTCAGTATCATAAGATTTAATTTTTACTGCATACACCAAGTAATATTTCTCTTATTTAAAATAAGTAATAAAATATCAGCGATGCAGAAAACTTCGCAAATAAAAGGATCTAACTCCAGTCAACAAGTTTTTTCCAACACCCACCTCGAACGTAATATCTTTTTTGACAATAAATGGGGTGCAAAGTACATACAATGCATATAATGTACAAGAATAAAATTGGCGCGTGCGCATTTTAGAACCCATATTATATTTTGCGAATTGACGCAATAAGCGCGCATACGCACTTTATGGTTTAGTAGCTTTGCTATATAGACGTAGAAATAAGAGGGGACTAGGATTTTGCTCTCTAACATGGTAGAGGGATTAATTCCGATCCGGGGGGGGGGCTTTAAATATATGGGGGTGAATGAGAGAAGAACAGTTTGCTTTTTCTCTCTCAATACCGATATAGCGTCCCAAGATGGTGGACTTGCCTGCTTGCAGTATCCACCCCGTGCAGATAAGCCTAGTATCCTTCTATTTCTATGTATTCGCGACGAAAACTACCACCGCGATCTGAGAGGCGCTTGTGTCGCTGAAACAATATGGCCGTCATAACCGTACACGGTGCTATGTGTTTATACGGGAGTTTGTTGAATTTTTAGTAATAA
>JAAAKG020001303.1:0-19999 GCA_010014905.2 Druon quercuslanigerum
CAGAACCTCGGTAAAGGTACATAGAAAAATTTCCAGAGGTACCGGCTCAGGGATCGAACCCCGGACCTCTGAGGTGACGTCCGAGCGTCTAACCACTGAGCCACCGAGGCTCTTGGAGAATGGTTATTTCAACTATTGATACTCAAAACACACTTTTGAAAGAAAATTTGCAATCGATTCCGAAAGACGCTATCACAACTTTTAAATATAATGTTACAAATAGCTGGGAATTTCAAAATATTCTTTTTCAAAAAGCAATACCGGCTGAATGTTAAATGATTTCTTTGGATGCTTTTGCAATGTTTCCGAGTGTAACCCTTGACTTAGAAAGACAGGAAATTTTATATAGATAGGATAATATTCAAACACGTGCTAGATTATGTCAAAAAATGGATCTTTTTATAGACAAAAGTTTGGTACTCCTATTTTTTCAGTCATTTCTCCGATTTAAGCAGAAATTGTCATTGAGAATTTGGAGAATTTTGCTTTTAAGAAGTTAGATTTTGTTGGTTTATTTCACAAAGGAAGATTAAATATTGTCAAGGGTATCTTTTTCTTAAATAATTACCTACAAAAATTATTTGAGAAAAATATTAAAATTGGAATTCAATAAATCAAAAACAGACAAAGTAATAATTTTCCTGCAGATAATCAAAGGGATTTAAGGAAGTATAGTTCTTTTAACACTTTTCTTCTTTCATTCTTTGGGCGAATTTCGTAAACAATTAAATCTATGTTGAAAAAATTTAAGATTGATCATATTTTTTGTTTGTCATTTAAAATGGATTCAATAATAACTTCTTGCAAGGATCCTATGGATAATAGTAAAGAAGGTAGTGTTGTCTAGAAGATCTTGTCCGACATAAAGAGAAATTTTTTTATGCTGACCATGATGTTGATTGGAATAAGTAATAAGAGAAAGGGATAATTTTTGGAAATTCTTTATATTGAGAAAAAAATTAATTTATCTATTAATTTAAAGAGGGGTTTGGACAAATTAAATAACAGTCATTCTAGCATGATTATTTATATTTAGCACCGAGTTTTTATGAATCTTTATTTTCTTGTACTTTTTATAATTTTGTTGTGCTTATAATGTGTTTTTCGGGTATGTTTTACATGTGTTTGTGGTGGGTGTTGCATTTCGAATCAGATTTGATTCTCTGGTGTCAAGAAAAGATGGTCGTGATTTTGGTGCTGTTTCTGTCTGCTTGGGTATTTTTTATTTTTACTTTTATTTTATTAAATTATGTGTTTGCCTTGATAAGTGTGCTGTAAAAGTACCGAAACGTTGGTGTTTATTTTGTGCAAACGTTTTTTTGTTGTGACTTGATAATGATACAATTTAAAAAGACGAAAGAAATAAAAAGGGAAGGTCCGGGATTTGGTTGATTGCTTTCTCAGTTTTATTGCCTCTTTTTTATTTTTGTCTAAAGCTGATAATTATTTTCTTTTCTTTTTTGCGAAATAATAATTTTTATCTTTTTTCAAATATAATTTGGAAAATTTTATGATTTCTTCTTTTATTAAACACGCGTAAACATTTGTCCTATACAAAATCAAAGTTGCAAGAAAATCTTCTACAGCGATTTTTCTGAAAAATATATAATTAAACAAATAAATTGTCCTTGTCTGAGGACGTTAAACAAATATATTATAAAAATTTGCAGAACTTTACTGTTTTAAAAGTTATTTAAATGATACGAAATTAGATTTTAAGAAAAAAAGTAAACTGGTATTGGTATTACTGGAACGGTTATCTTATCACTAATTACGAAATTAGAGCAAATTATACAATAATAAAAAATGTTGTTAACAGAAGTCAATTCTTCAGAATATTACGCAATTTCTTTCATAATATTTATCAAGCATTACACAATAGTGAAACGTTTTAACAAAGAATCCGACTTTCTAAGAAAATCACCAAAACTTTTTTCCTTTCTTTAAAATATTTAAAACTTTTTCGTTCAAAATCATCAGAAATCTATATCTGTATGAAGAGTTTAAGGTCTTCTTAAGATTTGAATTATTTTTGGATTTAATAATCTTTAAAAACTCCTAATTCATCTTCTTGATATAAATATATCATAATTTGTTTATGTACATGAATAAATAAATTGGTAAATCAGTTTGAAAGGAAAGAAAAAGTTTTTAAATCATAGCGTGAAAAAAAATATAAAGAAGAAAAGGTTATCAAATTTAAAAAAAAATACTATTAAAATTATTTTTCTTCTATCACTGTTTAATTAAAAATTGAATTTTTAGAATTTAAGTTTCCAATTTAGAAAATGGTGAATTTTTTCAAAATTGCCTTATTTTCAGTAATAATAAGTTTAATAATTAGGTTTAATAGATAATCTTGTATAAATCTTGTATAAAGAATCTAAATAAATAATATATAAATAATGATCGTTTCTTATATTTAATAACAAACCTATTTGTTTTAAAAATAGAGAATGAAAGAAAAATTCCTGTGTTTATTTTCATATAAAAAAAAGAATATTCAATTTTAAAGCCAAAGATCTGCCTGTGGTTTAGAGTCAATTTTTTAAAAATAATTATCATGTATGACTCCAAATGTAATTAAAATAAACAAAAAACGTATCACAATAAAATTCTCATTAAAATTGAAGAAGCTTCTTTTTAAAGCAACTTCATTTTGATTAACGGAAACAAAACTCTTATAATGATAATGGACAACGACAAAAATATAATTAAGCAGACAAAAGACATTTATAATTAATTCATTAAATTAAATATTATTTATGTTTATTGATACAGAATTAAGGCAAAATTTTCAGAAACCGCAAATGATGAAAGCCCGCCAAAGCAATTGGAATTTAAACTTGGTTATTGTTTATTTGAAAATACTTTGAAATATTTTGTTGACATTCCCAATTTCTGTCTGTAATTTAATCAAAATAATTTGAAATTTTTTTATGAAAATGGATTCTGTAATGCCGCTTTTATATTTATTTTTTTCTTTAGCGAAATTTTTTTTTTACCTTTACACCTTTTTACCTTTTTACCTTTCACATAAAAAAGTTTAAAATTCAATTTTTCCAAAGCTCTTGTTTTCATATCTTCTAAAAACAAAATTAAAATTATAGAAAACAATGTAAAACTCATAGGACTACCATTGTCTTGTTTATAATATTTATTATTAACAGAGAAAACCATGTTATTCAAAACAGTTCTGGTAGCAACTAAATGTTCATTTTCCGTTATTTTGGTTAGATTTTCATTTTGTATTGCTCTTCCTTTAATGCAGTCTAATGCTATATCTAATGGAATATTATCAAATATTGAAATGTTCAATAAAACTATAAAATGTGATGACGAAACTTTAATTTTATTTAAAGTGATTTAAAACATAATATCTGGTTATGAGGCCTTTGTCTGCATTTACAGAAAGTAAATCTTGATCAACCTTTTAAAAGCTTTCAACAAGTTCAAAAGATTTTCCAAGGTTTTTCAAGTTATTATTTAGACTATAGCTTGAGATTAATTGAGTAACTGTTTTTCTGATACTAAGTTTCTGATCTTCATGCTCTACATTTTTTAAACAATTTTCTACACTAGCAACCATGTTATTGATAGGTGACTTATTAACATTTTATTATATTTAATTAATTAAGACCGTAAAACCTACAAAACATTCTTTCTTATATTTAGATTGACGATTGAAGATACGATTGATTTGAATCTTAGAATTAGATCATTCTATGATGAAATACAAATAATTATGAATGATAAATAAGATATAAACTAGAGAAATATATTCTACTGAATTATTTTAAAGAATATTTGTAGTTTCGCGACCTTACTGAAATTTTTCGCAGGTCGGTTTGCCTTATTTAAATAAAATGCGGACACTCCCTTGTATTCTGTGGTGCATCTTATTTGTTTTACCTGATTCTACTGGTGAATCTATGCATCTTAAGTTTTAATAACCATCAAAGAAGAAAAGTTAAATTATATTATTGGCTTCTACTAATTAGAACAGAATTTAAACAAAGTAGTTTTTGAGTAGCCCCATTTTAATTAAAAAAATAAATTTTCGGCTAAAACTTTCTTGTTGCAGAACTAGCTAAACCACATAAGGAAAGCGCAATTCATCCTACTCCCATTTGATTGTATAATGTTCAACATTTTCAAACACCTCTATATCCAAACGTATTTTGGCCTTTATTTCAAAGAACTTTTACGGTGGGAATATTCAGAAATTACGTAATGGGTATAATCCAGGTTGGATGTTTGATTCCACTTGGGGCTCCTAGAGCCGACCTTAATTTTAAAGTTGGAAGAGTGAAAGTAGAGATACAAGGAGAAATTGCTAACGTGACGATACCATTACTTATGGAGGATCCTATAAATAAATTTTTTTTCTCAAAAATCTGGACATATCAAGTTCGTCAGGCGGAGCGTGGTCAATAAGTAAGTATATAGGAATATACACTTGGTGGTAAACATTAAACTCGGAATTCATTGTCTAGCGTCTCCGTGCCTAAGCTTTGCAAATTTGTATTGAATCTAAATTCCTTTGTTTCTCAAAACCCTGTAGGGAAATTATGGATCATAATATTATTTCAGAATGAAAATATGATCAATTTTTTGCGCTGCAAAATTGTATAAACAGTTTATCAGTATGAGGCGTGATGATTACTAGCAGGTGGCCTTGTTAAAGTTATCTCGACCTAGTCTTTAATTACTGACCAATAATAACTAATGATAAGACTGATGAAAGGGTACGAAAAAAATTCAATAATGAAATTAGAAATATTAAATTTAAAGAAATTTTACTCAGATGCCTTTTCTATGTTTCATAGAGTAAACATTAGTTAAAGATAGTTTGCCATGCCAAACGCAAAAGTTTAAGTTTAACTAGCTCTCCTTTTTTTGACGGAATAAATGATTTGTACAAGAAAATAAAGTTTTTCTGATTTAAAGTTTAGAAAAAGAATCCAGGATGAATATGTCAACGAAAAAATATATTGCTCTTTAAATTTGTCTAAAAATCGAAATTGCTTTACCATTTTTTTACTTTGTTTTTCTTATCGGTTTCTTATGATAAAAAAATTGGTAATCATCTTAAACAAGAAAAACCTTTTAAAGTTACATTAAAAAGGTTGGGTTTACCAAAACAGCAACTTTTCCTTTTCTTAAAATGATTCTATAAATAATCGGTTTCCCTAGCAAATGTGGTACAGATAATTTAATTGATTTATTTTTTGAGTAGTTACATCTTAAATCAGAAAAAGAAAACTTTTTCGAACAGAGTTTAATTTTCAAGTGAGAACATTGCTATCAAATAAGATGAAAAAAACCTTTTAAATCCAGAAATTCGAAATTGCAACAAGACCATATAATTTTTAAACAAAACGCTGACTTTCAAACAAAACCGTTTTAATTTTTCCCGGAAATCTTAAATACTTTTTTTAATTAAATTAAAATCTTCTAAATATATTTACCTTTAAAATATACTATAAGTCTTAAATAAATATTTTTTCTCTCTTGTTTAAAAATAAATTACCTTCAATCTAAAGTATACTCGTGGCCACGGTGTAAGATAAGTTGATGATGAAATGCAAATAACGCTTACTGACGAATGCGATAAGAACTGCGAAAATATATTATAATGAATCATTTTTATAAATATTCATTAGCATAATCTCTTGTTGGCAGTTTGCGCATGTTGATTTCCTTTATTTAAAGAAAATGCAGACCCTGCTTGGTATTCTGTCTTGCATCTTGTTTGTTCTTCCTAATCCTATGGGTAACTATTTTGATTTTTATAATTTGCAGTCCGTAATCGTAAAGATTTTAGTCACTGAAACCTAATGACTAACAATCGTCTACATGAATTTTTACTAACTTTCTCTGATGAAACTTTAGTGAAAAGTGGCCTACGTGTTGAATCGTCTATTGCAAGTTGTTTTCAAAACACAAGCTTGTTCACCCTACGTGAATTATAGCCATTATCGTTACTGTCCTCTATGACAAGGTCCATTTCTGAAAAGCCAAAATTATTTGAGGCTATATCATAATTAATTATTTTTGTATTTTATTGACAATAATATTTAAACTTGAATAAATAACCTCGAAAACCCCATTGTATTAGATTCAGCTTCATTTTCCTTTCGGATAAGTGGGGTTAGAATAGACGAAACCCTTATATATTAATATTTTTATTTTTCAACTCAGTTGCACAATTCTGTTACATGTAATACCTAAAATTGCATTTCTTTTTTGCGTCTCTTTTTCTCCGTATTACCTACTCATTCTCTGTTGATCCATTAATTTTTCCTGCGTCGACAGAGTCTACAGTTCCAGTTCTTTTAAATAGAACTGCTCCACTGATTCGGGATAACTATTACCCCGAACAGACCGAACCGTTGAACCAACAATATAGACAAGCCGCTTTTCTTACTTGTCTCTTGCGGCACAATTCCGCCCTTGTACCCTTAAGGAAAATATAGCAGCTACGCTTAGGAGCGACTGCTTTCCGAAAGTTAGGGGTAAAGAGTGCCTCGAATCTGCAACAGACGCCAAACCAAACTGAAATACAGTAAATGTGTGACTGCTAGCGCGATTATCTCACCTAACTTATCCCTCTCCAGCTAACTTCATCCGAAGGGCACATTCAAATACCCAGTTGTTAGTTGGTAATTCGTCTTTATGGCTCGCTCACATTGCAACCAGGGAATTTAGTCGTCTCGCCGCCACCAATGCTGCTAGGCGTATCTTCTTTTGGCATTTAACGTGATGCGACCGCATTGCCGAGACTATCATCGACCCGAAAGATCTTTTGACGCCATGGGTCTTTGAGCACCCACCAGGCCTCTTCCTACAATTTAAAAGTGGTGGAGCCTCCTTGCTTCCGAACTACGAACCATCGCGACGTGGAGTTCTGCAAACGCCAGCTTCCTCGTAGCCTCCTCGTTGACATTTCTTCTGTGCATTTAGCTCCGGTATGTGTGCAGGGAAGGAGGGGGCGTTGCATGCTATACGAGACCCCCCTATCACACATAAGATTAGCCGCCTCTATCATTTTTCACCCAGAAAGACGAACTTCCAACTAAAAAGTCGAATTTTGAACCCTAAATATTTTTGAATATACTCATTGTAAGCATAATAATTTATTTTAGATTTTAACTTTCTTCTTTTCAGAATTAGTGTCACCACATAAAGATGATGCAGCTTATGATTTCACCATTCAACTTCATGGTGTTTCTTTTTTTGAAACTTCTCTACATGCAGCTAAATTTTGCCCTTTAATAAAAAGATTTTATTATGTGGGAGTATTGAATAAGTTCGTCGTGGGAAACTACGTAAATGGATATTTGTTCCCATTCGCCGCTCCTAGATCCGATCTAAATTTTCAACCTGGAAGAGTTAAGATATTGATTAATGGCTACAGTGCAAACGTGACAATACCAATACTTGAAGGGGATCCTATAAACCAGCTATTTTTCACAAGTATCTGGAGATATCAAGTTAGTAAAGCAGAGCTAGTCAAATAAGTCAGTTTATAGCAGTTTCCCCGGCTAAGATAATTCCTCTTGGCTGAGTCTTCATCCAAGAAAAAGCCATGTCATAACCAAGACGTATTTGTGAGTCTCACACTGGTCACAAGCGAGACTTTATTTTTGGCCTTGAGTCGAAATTTTTTACCTTTAAGCCGAACTCAAGGATACGGACAACAAAAGGCTCCCAAGACCTCTGAGGCTCATCACTAATACGCTTTAAATTTTACAGAATGTTTGTATTATTTATCTTCATGGTATTTATTTTGTATGTAATTATTTTGTTCACCTGCAAAAATTATGTTCTTTAGATGGCAAATTTAAAAACGTTGATTACCAAATTACAAGTTCTATCGGTTGTAAAATTTTAGTTCTTAGCAGATGCCAACTGGTTGGTCCCAGCGTAGCTACCTGTTTCCCGGAAATAGCAGGCCCTGCCAGCGGGGTAATAGACTATACAATTTCCAAAAGAAAACTTTTCTAATTTAGAACCTAGAAAATATTAAAGCTTTCTAACTTTCTGTAGAAAAAATCGGTTTACTGCTCAAGAATTAAACAAATCGTTCTAAATCAAGTCCAGCTCGACTTTAAATTAGGACTTCTCTTCTCAAGATAAGTACACGCCGACTTGCCTTTAAAACCCCTCAAGATGAGCCAAGTCGAACCTTAGACGAAATAATTTTACTCGGCTCTATTAGAATGCTCCAAAAATGAATTGGAGAATTTAGTTTCGATTTATCGTTCATCTTTTCTCCAAACTTGTGATAAATCCAATTTGTCGAAGTTTTTAGATTGCGGCTTTGCTAAAAATAAAAAATTATAATCAATTTCTCTTGTATGTTTTTTTTCTAGAATTAACTCAAAAAAATATTTTTAATTTATCACAATATTACCAACGACACACTACCAATTTCGAAAGACAATCCAATCAAAAATAATTTGTTTTTTCGAAAAAACTGGACATTTTCAAAAATGCAAAATAATACTAGTGTATTTTTTTTTAATTTCCAATGAATTTCCGATGTCCGGGAACATTGCGTGTGTGAAAAAATACTGCATTAAAAAAAATGTTTCTCTCGCAGATTTATTCAACTTTGCATTGTCATTGATCCTATTTCATTTGTCTAAAAATCAAAACAGAAAATCAAAAACATATAATGTGTTCAGATTTTCTGTGTTTCCATAAGCTTTAGTTTTTAATTTATAGAGTAGTTCAGCACTATAAATTAAAAATATTATATCAGAAAATGTGCAAAGGCATTGTTATCTTATAATCTTGTATCTATAGTCTTATTATCTTTTTTCACATAAGTGCGAAAAAAAAGATTTTGGGAAAAACACAGATTATTATAGCTGATATCATAGTTTAGGAATATATTCTCAAGAAAAAAAATTGAGAAATCACTTATAAACATTTTTTAAAATAATTTACATTAAATTACGATACAGTCAAACAAGTATTTTATCCAATCAACGTTTTATTTTTAACGATAGATGACGCCTGATCAGAAGTAAATATCCTTTGTTAGGTTGTAGATATTTTTTCGTGTGATATAAGCAGCATGATGAAATACAAATAGAGACGTATTTGACAATGTTTTTTGCTTAAAAACACTTTCTTCTTTCCAATATCTCTAAAAATAGTTGTAGCAAATATTTTGGAAAAATACATTTTTGATGCTTAGTGCAATTTCAATAACAACAAAACCGCTGAAAAGTAATTTAGACATATTTATTACGTGATGTTCTATTGACTGTAATTATTCCATTAAGTATATGAGTAGTAATAATAATATGTATGTAATGTAGTAATAATAATAATAGTATAAGTACAGTTATAATGAAATAAGACTTTCTAAGAAGTAAGCTCTTGTTCATAAATTCGCAGTTTTATTTAGAAACGCCAGGTTTTTTAAATTTCTAAATTAATTTGACACATCATAACAAATAAATTTAGTACTTATAATACTGCTTGGTTTACAAAATTAAAAATTTTATTTTCTTACTATCGTTGGAAGAATGAATAAGACAGTATATATCATAACTTCGCCTGATCATAGAGTGTTTTCAAATATATTAATTGATCTATCTTGTAAAAATAAAAAAAAATTGACAAAAACTAACGGCTTAAGAATTTTACAGCATAAATAGAGTCTCTGATATTTAAGCTTTAAAAAAATATCAGAATATTTTATTTTAAAAAGGCCCAACACTACTTTCCATTTTGCTTTTTCCAGCTCTAAATTTTTATAGAGAAATTGTTTTGTTGTATATAGCGGTTTTTTTTAAAATACTTGTGTGATGCATTCGACATTCCAAAGCAGACACAAAAATATGATGAATTTAAAGTTTTGCAGATTTCATTTTTACGATGGGGCGGTTTTTAAAACAGGGTGCAGTTTTTGGAAATTTTTTTTTTATTTAAAAGTCCGAAATGAGCAAATAATTCTGGTGTTCTTTATTTCGTAGCGGGTACAGGAGGCCGAAAAAAGGCAACAATTTAGACGTGTTTGATTATTTTTCAAATTGTTATATAAAGCATTCGAACGCAGAAACTGACAGTTTAGAACACAAAAGTCCAAATAAGGGCAAAATTCTGATACAATAAATTTGGGAATTTCGATTGTGAATGTGCTAGCTAATGGCAACCTTACAGCTCAGCTTCGCATCTCTGTACGCTCGGCAATACTACTTCACATGGGCCCACATAATCCGTGGATCCTCTGCTTCCTGTACGTCACCCTGTTTACCCATACGGACTATAGTAACATGTGCTGAAGATCCTGCGGATTCCCGTTCTGTTTTAGTGCACTTTCAGGCCATGAGAAGTATTTGATTGCACTTAAAACACTTTAAGTCCTGCTCAAGATGACTGAATGTTCTCGCTTCGTGACCTCACTCACCCCTTCTAGCTGTTAGCTAGCAGTCCTTCTCCTTTCGGTAATATCTTCTTGTCATCTTCGCCTTAATTCTAGAAATTACTTACTTCTGGACTAATCCGCCAGATTTCTTCGACTGCCCAGAGCTATTACTGGTAGAAGGCATTCCTTCAAGGATCCTGTAGGCAACTTCTTCCTTCCTTGCAATGCTTTATGAAGATCGATTCCATCCATCTCAGGTACAAACTCGTATTTCAGTCTGGCTTTCAAGTTCTTCCAACTCGTGATGGAACTTTGGCCTTTTATGCAAAGGTTTGCGTTACCTGTCAGGGACTTCTTTCTACAGACTTAAATCTGTAGATCCGTCTAGCCGTACACTTCTTTGCACTTAGGTAGGTAAAACCTCCAAAGATAGATGGTAAAGACTAGAATCTCACCATCAAATTTATTTATAGTCTCATCTACATCTCTTTGCTCAGTAGTGGTTTATCATACGATGAGGATAGTATAGTTGAATGCCGTTAGCTGCTCTTACGAGTGGTCAATCCACCGCTGGAACTCTTATTCCTGTTATGTGGCTATGGTTGCTTTTTCGAATTGCATTGTCCGGTACGTCACGGTCATCTTCGTCCTTCTTGTTGCTTTCTTCTTCTTCTCCTTCTTATCTTTGAAGTTTTGTTGTAGCTTTAATCAACTAATTCAATAATTCCGATAATCGCTTTCGCCGGCTTTGGGCTGAGACTAGTGTTTCGTTTGCGGCGAGAGGGGTTGTTTACCAAGAAGATTAAAACACCAGCAGCTTAGCGAAAAGGCACAAAGTGCGGATAGTCACTTCAGTATATTGGGTAATAATATATATTCTAATTGAATGTGGTTGAAACGGTTTTGACTATTTATTTTAATCCAGTCTGGAAATAAGTTCCACGGCAATTGCAGACAAAGCGTTAATAATACAATCCAAGTTCGGGGACATAAAAATCAACATTTTTTGAATTAAGGTAGCTTTTCTGTTCTTATAACAAATTTTAATTATTTTATTAAAAAAATTTTTGGTGTTTAAAAAAGATTTGCTAAATTATATAAATGTTTATAGCTTCCGCAATCTTGAAAGCTATTCATTATCACTATAGGTCAGTAGGTTTTCCTCAAATCAAATATTTTTCCCCAAACTTACATCAATTTTGCATTATGTGATTGAAAAAAGTTAAACAATGAAAAGAGGATTTAACATATATTATAAGCTACCATAACTGCCATACACTTGAATGAAATGTCTGCATATAATAGGCAGGAAGAGCTTAACCAAAAGGATAATGTAGGCATAGTCTACGGGCGTCATGTAATCAAGGTGGGCGCTTTTTGGAAAACTACATTACTACAACTACATTACAATAATCATTTTCTACATGAGATTTCATTTGGCAGAATTAGCTTGGCCACATAAAGAAAACGCAGTTCATCCTTATCCCATTCAACTGTGTAATGTTAGATATTTAGAAGCTACTCAACATATAATGTGGCCCTTAAATGGAAGATTTCATGATAGCTAATTCAATAAGAGTTAAGTAACACATCTTCAAAACCAGAAAAAATTTTGTTGAAAAAACATTTTTTTGTTATTAAATGCTTTGTAAAAACAGTAGTTCAGCAGTTGATCAATGTCAGCAAGAAATATCATAAAAGAAGTTGTACTAAGGCACTTTCTTTTCAAAACGCTTATATTATAGTTTATGTTTAAGTTTGCTCATGCACTTTTAGGCGAATTAAAAATAATTTAAAAACGATTTCGAAAACATGTTTAACTTGACGTTAAGACGCAAAATAGAGTTTTCACAAGAGCCATCCCTAATTATCGGATATTGGATTGAAATTAGTAATCAACTTAGTTTTTTTCTAATGAAGTGCTGATTTAAAAAACGTTTAATTCTTCTTAATCGTTGCAGAAAGATTTGAGTATAAAGAAAAAAAATGACCGTATTTTTGGTTTAAAACTTGGTCCAGAGCCAATATTAGGTATTTAATATCATATCTAGGAGACAAAATTAAAACATCTGCCTGACCATGTGGATTTCCGAAACAAAGTGATGACACCATCATACTTTTTAATAATGCTAGAATTTAAGAAATTTATTTTATTGTCTTTGTCAACTTTAATTGTAGAATAACGTATTGATAGTAATTTGTTATTCTAATAAAGATATCATTAGCTTAATCATCAGCAACATTAGTGAAGATATCATCAACATAGCAAAAAAAATCTGACATCATAAGAAACGTGTGCAGGCGTTTCTTTTTAAATTTATTCAAAAAGCAATTACAAGAAAAATTTTCTTAAGAGAATTAAATTATTTATTTCATTAAAAGATAAAAGCAGTTAAAGCTCATCAATTGATCGTAGAAACTTATAGTGAACATGCTCCAGTGATTAGAACATGTAAGACAATGCTCTGTGTTTGGCGGGACCAGTGTGGTGTAGTGTCCTTCGAGTTATTAAAACCTGGTGAGACGGTGAATACGGATCGCTACCAACAACAAATTATGAATTTGAATCATGCGTTGATCAAAAAACGGCCGGAATGGCCCGAAGACATGGCAAAGTTAGCCTACAACATGACAACGCACCGTCTCATACGGCTAAAGTGGTGAAGAATACATTAAAAGCATTGAATTGGGAAATATTATCACACCCGAAAAATGGCTTGTCGAATGGTTTGCCTCAAAAGAGATAAAAGTTTTTTTTGGAATGGTATCCATGATTTGCCTGTAAGATGAACAAAATGTGTAAAATCTAATAATCAATACTTTGAATAAAAAATGTTTGAGATTCTCTTGGGGATTAAGTGTTTGCTTTGTTGAAAAATCCGGCAAACTTTAACGAACACCCCTGGTAGCTGCAAAATTTTAGTTTCTTCAATATAAGTATGTTAAAGATCTTATTTAAATTCATTTGTATGCAATACATTATAAGACTGTGCGGAATGCTGGCGTACATTGACTCAATGTCTGAAGAAATGATTTTATGATTGCTTGGAATAATGAAGTTATCAATATAATAATAATTAAAATACCACCCGTTCTCCTTGGCATAATTCTCCTTAGGAATCGATTTCGCATTACTTCAGAGGGGTGCCATTTTCTAGCCGTGCCTCGGCTTTCTTTTTTTGTCCCAGCTTGAGCTTCCTCTGCAGGTCTGGGCTTCTTATCGGACTCACCCAGCTATGCAGTAAGCTTGTGCGTCCGGGAGGCTTTTTTAACGAAGCTGCCTCCCTATACGCCAAGCATTGCATCGTCCCAGGTTGATGGTCTGTCCGGGGTTTTTCTTCCTTTCTGGCATAGAGGTAGCACTGCGGTGTGTTTTGGCACGTTGCAGCCCTATGGCCCCCTTTGCCGCATCTCTAACAAGCCCTCTCACGGTCTGGGCCCTCGCAACCTGCTGCCATATGGCCAAAGCCTAGGCGACGGTAGCAACGTGTCTTCTCCATCTTCTTAAGCACTCGAGCACCTTCAGGTGTCCTGTGCGCAACAGTCTCGCCGCTATATTTTCTGCCAGATCCAAGAAAGCCTTCAGATTACCTCTAAAGAGTCTTTTCGTGAGGCTGGTCTTTCTTTCCCCAGCATATTTCTTGCCGAAGTAGTTTCTCACGGACAGGACCCAGGCAAGACCTGGACCTCGATAAGGGGAACAACTACCCGCTAAGGGGTAGGGAGTGCACACTACCCCCTTTGCCAAGAACCTCTATATTCGTAGCCGACACCTCGGATCTGCCTTTCTCTGGAGCTCCCAGCTCCACAAGGACCTCTCCGTTTCTAGTTTGTCTGACACGCTTGATTTTCACAAGGGCGTCAGGTTTTACCTTCTGCTTAAGGTTCTTGAGGACCTCCGCGTAACTCAGACCCTCATCCGTTTTGATAAGAACTGCCTCGAGTGGTGCTCGCCTCTGTATCTTGTTCTTCTTCCGGGTATCAGCGGATGCGGGTTATTCCTTTATTTTAGCCTTTTTAGGGGACAAGGTTACTGCCGCAACCTCGCAAGTCCTCGGCTTCTTAATTATTGGTTTGGAAGAGCTCGCCTCCATTGGACTCAGGGTGGTCTCTCTCTCTCTCTCGCATCCTATCCACGGAAGTAGGAGCTACCACGGGTTTTCTGGCAAAGTTTAATTTTGGTTTGAACTCTTTGTGGCCTTAGCATTCTCCTTTCTGGACTACTCTCTTCACCTAGAAGTTTTGCCTACATTCTCGATAATGGCCCTATAGAGCTCCTCGCTCGTGATTGAGCAATTGCAAATTCTGTCTATCAAATGCTTCGTCTCTTTCAGGCCTTCTCTATTTGGTAGCTACATATTCTCCTTCAAACTCCTGAAATCCCGCAGTTCCTTAATTTTCTCCTGTAACTTTATGATGAGATCATGCTGCTCTACAAGTGTTACCTCAATCTCCGCTACATCCCTCTTGTTAACTGTTCTCCCCCTTTCCTCCGTCACTTCCAAAGGACCACCCAGCTTCTCACACACAGTTCTGTCTTGATTTTTTCGTTAATCTCCATGCTATTCCCACGAGTAGCTAGGGAAGTAAAAGTCGACCCCAGCAGAGCCGGTGGCAAGGTCTAAGTACTTCAGGAGGCGGCCTGGTATTCTAGAGACAACGTTTTGATCACCATACCCTGGTGCTATGTAGTCCTTGGCACTGTTGTTAACGCCTTAACTTGGGTGTTTTTTTCTCGGTGCGTCCTATACCCAGTCTGTTTAGTCTGCGGTGCTTATTTTATTTCAGACCCACCCTCTGTTTCCAGCCAGCATTCCAGCAAGCTTTCCTCTAAATCATAATTAATTGAAATAATTTTTTTTTGAAAAGCCAGCTGTATGCCTGAATTATTAATTTGCATATCTTAAAATAATTTTGGTGATATGAGTTTAAAATGTGCTACCAAAATTTAAATATTTTTGTGGAATTATCCGTTCAGCTGTTAATTCTACTCATTTGTAGAGCATCTGTCAAAATGATAATTATTAAATGGCTCTATACAATTTACTTGTGTTAGATGATCATTTTCATAAAATACCAATATTATTTAACGACGCATGCGATAAGACTTAATGAGCTATAATATGCTAAATTCTTTTTAAAGATATTCGTGTGGTTTATACTGTTATTAAAATTGTGGAGAAGTTGATCTTGTTTAATTGAAAAAATGAAGAATTTGCTTGGTATGCTGTGCTTCATCTTATTTGTTTTCCCTAGTCATATTGGTAATTATGATAATGTCTCTAATTCATAGTGTATGACACCGACGGCTTTAATTACTGTGAAGTTTTAATCTAGTTTGCATTCTTCCATGAAACTTGTTTTTTTCTATTTCAATCTTTTTTTTTTAAAGTCTTCTTTATTAATTTTTCTTATTGTCAATATTTCTAAAATACTCGCAGAAAACATTTTAGTAAACAATTTTTGATTTTTAGAAGATTAACAAAAGAAGAGACCGCTGTAAAGTCATTTGAAACGAATGAGAATAGAAGATACAAATTCTTGTGATATTTTCATAAACACTTGCTTCCTCAAACAGGATTTATTGTATTTATTGTTAGTATAAGTATAATTTCAGCTATAACGAAATAAGATTTTGGCAAGAATCGGATGCTTTTTTTATCATATCATAATTACATTTGATCGAGAAATTTCAAAAAAGCTTTGTTGACTTAAATGGTCCTATAGTCAAAAAAGAAGATTAATTTTCTATATAAAATTTCTAACTTCAGAATTAGCTAGGCGACATAAAGAAAATTCAGTTCATCCTCTTCCCATTTTACTTCAAAGTGTTCAAAATTTTGAAAATTTTGCATCTGCATATATATCCTGGCCTTTAGAAGAAAGATTTTATCATGTGGGAATATTGGATAATTGCATTGTGGGAAAAATTGTCGGTGGATATTTGTTTCCATTTGTGGCTCGTAGAACTGACCTTCATGATCAATTTGGAAGAGTTAAAATAGAGATTCATGACGGAATTGCCAAAGTTACACTACCGATATTGAAAGATGATCATATAAATAAGCTGTTCTTTAGAATAATCTGGAAATATCAGGTTCATCTGGCACAACTGGTCGAATAATAATTATTGTTATATTACTAAACAATACATTAGCCCAAAAATAAATAGAAAACATGTTTTCTAAATTTTCGTACTTATATCTCCCTAGTTTGTTTAAATCTACAAGAAAAGAAATGCATAGCGTCAAACGGTGCAAAATTCATGTTGTTATTATCTTGATGTGCCGAGGGTAGATCATTTTAGTAACATGGTTTGTCAGCTTTTTGCTTCTATTCCTTTTTTTTTGCATTGAGCTAATTGACCCAGCTTGCACCTTACATTGCTGCTGCACATGTCTAACTTGGCCTTCCAAAGTGAATCTTGATCCCTTGCGGGGTCAAAGACTGCATTTTTGGGCCTTGTTCTGCGGCCTAGTGTTCTAAAGGTTGCCACAGTTGCAACAGTGTAAAAGATATTGCACTTTTAACGAAGTTTGTGTTACGTTCAAATACGTAGGTAAAACCTTGCTGTGGATGTGTTTTATTAGTGCACTCAGATCATTTGTGATATTCATCTTGGGCAGAGAATGCCTTAGTGTTGGTTCTACAAAAAGAGAGTTTTTGAAACAGAATTTAATAAATCAAAGAGTTTAATAAACATTTTTATCTAATCTAGAGTTAAATTTTTAAAAACATTCTTTCTATGTCAAATCCCATGCTTCTATATTGTAGTTATTATAAGGTAGTTATTTTAGCTGTGGGCATAATTTAAATGATTTAAAAAGTTCTTGTCGAATGCGTGAAAATCTACTTGGTGACCGTTCCGGTTCATTGCTGGTAATTTTGGCTCTTCACACAATTCAAATTTTGAAAATTTTTTGACAGAATACATGCTAATATTCCTGTTGCACGATCTAGTGCACCTATGTTATCGAATCAACATTACTAGTTTTTTTTGGATGTTGGCACAATCTTATTTTGTTAAAATTCTTTTAGAATACGTGCTGAACTATCTGATGCGTGATCCGTGACACCCGGCAGTCAAACCGCTATTGGTATTTATTTTGGCTGTTAGCTCAAATTAAATTTTAAAAAAGTTACCGCAATCCACCTGGCTTGATGACTTACCATTTGCAGTTACTTTGTTTATTGGAACAATTTAAATGATTTAAAACTTCTCAAAGAAAACGTGCTAAACTACCTGGTGCTTTATTCGGAGCAACCAGAATGTTGATTCCTCATTACTAGTTCTTTTAGATACTATTACATTTGTACATTTTAGAAAGTATGTTGCGGTGCACATAAATCATCGACTAAACAATGGTAGTTACTTTCGCTATCGGCAAAATCTAAATTTCAAAAAATTTCTTACAGAATACAAACTAAATTAACTTTTGAGCGATTTGCTGCACCTGGATAGCACACTCAACAGTACTAGTTCTTTTGCATGTTGGCACAATTTTAGTTTGTAAAGATACTTTTAGAATACGTGCTGAATTACCTAATGCGTGATCCATTGCACCCAACAGTCGACTCACGATTGGTATTTATTTTGGCTGTTGGCTCAAATGAACTGTTAGAAAAGTTTTCGCATAATCGATATACCATAATCGGCAGTTATTTTGTTTGTTGGCACAATTTAAGTGATTAAAAATTTCTCGTAGAATACGTGCTAAACTGCGTGGTGCGTTATCCAGTTCAGCCGCAATATGGACTCATCATTGCGAGTTATTTTGGATGTTGGTAGAATTGTAGTTTTTAAAAAGTTCTTGTAGAATATGTGCTAAACTTCGTAGTGCGTTATTCGGTGCACCTGGCTCGTCAATTTAAAAATGATAGTTACTTTGGCTGTTGGCATAATTTAGATTTTAAAACAGCTTTCTCAGAATCCTTGCTAAAATACCTGTTGCACAATCTGGTTCACCAGGATTGTCGACTCACCATTAGTAGTTCTTTTGGATGTTAGCGCAATTTTAGTTTTACAAAAATTCTTTTAAAATAAGTACTGAACTATTTTGTTCGTAATCAGGTGCACCCAGATTAACGACTAATAATTACTAGTTCTTTTGGATGCTTGCACAATTCTAGTTTTTAAAGCATTATTTTAGAATACGGGCTGAACTGCCCTGTGCGTGATCCGGTGCACCCGGATTGTTAATTCACCATTAGTAGTTATTTTATCTGTTGCCATAATTTAAATTGTGCGAAAGTTCTTGGAGATTACGTGCTAAGCTACATAGTGCGCGATCCGTAAAGCAAGATTGTCTACTCATTATGGGTAGTTATTTTTGTTGTGCGCACAATTATAATTTTTTAAATTCTTCTAGAATACATGCTGTACTACCTAGTGCTTGATCCAGTGCACTCGGGTTGTTGACTAACCATTGATGATTATTTTGGCTAATAACACAATTAAAATTTCAAATAATTTCTGTAGAATACGTGCTCAATTATCTATGCGCGATTCGGTACCCTACTTTGAAGTTGCAGGTCCTTATTAGAATCTCATTTGACGCTATTTAAACTTATAGCGCCTGGTTTCAACTTTTTACTCTTAGAGAATATAACATTAGAGCCTAGCTTGTCGCCATTTTTATCTAAAAGCTTTACTTTTATCTTTAGATGCTAAAGTCTTCATATTCAAGAACATACTTTGACACTTTAAAACCTCTCCTAATGACTGCATTCATAATCTATTAGAAAAATTTGGCAGTTGCATTTGACATTTGGCAGTTGCGTTTGCGGGACATTAACTGCATATAAAAAATTTTCCAGACAATAAAAAACACTCAATTAAAAAAAAATCAATTAAGAGATTTAGGCCGCGAAACAAGCAAATATTATAAATAAAATAACATGTTTAAAAAATATAATGAAATATATGGATTTCACGGATTTTTACATTTTGCCACTCACATAGTCCGAAAATTATGAAATTTTTTCGTCTTCAAGGATTTGTCAAATCGAGTCGACAATTAAAAAAGTAAGAGCAATTTAAAAATTTTAAAAGATTTTTTTTTTTCAAATTTCAGGAATTTGTATCAAAGTTTCTTTTAATTGGGTAGAAGGCTTGCAAACTATTCAACTAAGATTTTAAATTTCGATAAGAATCAGAATTGTGATATACGTTTGAAAATTTTGAAAATATTCAGAAAAATAGAAAAAAAATTGTTTCTGATAGATTAGGAAATTACATTTTAATTCTTTACAAAATATCATATATATTTATATACTATTTTAGTTTATTTTTTCAATCAGACAAAAACTCAAAAAGTTAGACCTTTTTCAACACTAAAAAAAAAAACTGTAATGAGTTTTAGAAACTTTTGTAAAATTGTCTGGAACACGGCAAAAAAAACTTTAAAATTGTCCTAATTGACAAAACTGTAGGTGAATTTAAAACCTTTTCTTAAAAAAATCGAAAAAAATTAAGGTTCAAATTTATGACAGTAATTCCTCAGGTAGTTTAAATCTAACAGTTTTTAATTGTTTAATCATTTTTGTTACTAAGCAATAACAAGTGAGAGTTTCTGAAAGATTTTCTTAAAGAAATATTACCATTGACGTATC
>JAAAKG020001314.1:7840-21816 GCA_010014905.2 Druon quercuslanigerum
TGACTGCAGTTGAATTCTCACGTGACTTCATGTGAATTCGGATGACTTCAGATAATTCAGAAGATTTCAAATGAGTTCAGATATTTCCAGATATTTCAAGTGACTTCAGAAAAATTCAACTGACTTTAAATGAATTTAAATGATTTCAGGTGATTTTAATTGACTTTACGTGACTTCATATTAATTCATGTAACTTAATGTGAATACGAATGACTTCAGATATTTCAAGAGATTTTAAATGACTTCCGAAGAATTTAAGCGTGTTTAGGAACAATTATGTGATTTCAAGTGACTGCAGGTGAATTCACGTGACTTCATGTGAATAAAAACCACTTTAGATAATTCAGGAGATTTCAAATGAGTTCCAATATTTCCGGATATTTCAAATGTCATCATAAAAATTCTACTGACTTTAAATGAATTTGAATGATTTCAGGTGATTCCAATCGACTTCACGTGACTTCATATTATTTTATGTAACTAAATGTGAATACGCATAATTTCAGATATTTTAAGAGATTTTATATGACTTCAAAAGAATTTAAGTGATTTTAGGAAAATTTAGGTGATTTCAAGTGACTGCAGGTGAATTCACGTGACTTCATTTTAATTCATGTAACTAAAGGTGAATACGAATGTCTTTAGATATTTCGAGAGATTTCAAATAACTTCAGAAGAATTTAAGTGATTTTAGGAAAATTTAGGTGATTTCAAGTGACTGCAGGTGAATTTACGTGACTCCCTGTGAATTCGGATGATTTCAAATAAATCAGGAGATTTCAAATGAAATCAGATATTTCTGGATATTTCAAGTAAATTCGCAAAAATTCATTTGACATTAAATGAGTTCAAATCTAGTCAGGTGATTCCAATTCACTTCACGTGACTTCATATTATTTTATGTAACTAAATGTGAATACGAAGAATTTCATATATTTCAAGAGATTTCAAATGCATTCAAAAGAATTTAAGTAACTTTAGGAAAATTTAGGTGATTTCAAGTAACTGCAGGTGAATTCTCACGTGACTTCATGTGAATTCGAATGACTTCAGATAAATCAGAAGATTTCAAATAAATTCAGATATTTCCGGATATTTCAAGTGACTTCGCAAAAACTCAACTGACTTTAAATGAATTTAAATGATTTCAGGTGATTTAAATCGACTACACGTGACCTCACATTAATTCATGTAACTAAATGTGAATACGAATGACTTCAGATATTTCAAGAGATTTTAAATAAATTGAAAAGAATTTAAGTAATTTTAGGAAAATTTAGGTGATTTCAAGTGACTGCAGGTAAATTCACGTGACTTCATGTGAATTCGGATGACTTCAGATATTTCAGAAGATTTCCAGTGATCTCAAGTTACTTCAAGTAAATTAAAAAGACGTCTGTATTCAGATGAACTTATGTGACTGCATGTGAATACGAATGACTTAAGATATTTAAAGTTATTTCTAGTGACTGCAGGAGGATTCAAGTGACTTTTCGTAAATTCACCTTACATTGTATGAATTTAATTGACTTAAGATATTTTCAGAAGATTTCAAATGACTTTAGAAGAATTCAAGTGACTAAAGGAATTTAGGTGATAGGAAGTGACTTCAAGTGACTTCAAGTGACTTCAAGTGACTTCAAGGGACTTCAGATGATTTCACAAAAAAAACTCATGAGTGGAAAATTGGGATTTGTGCCTTGAATTTAGAGCAAGCAATTACGCTTAACAGAAATAATTGTTTGCACAAGTTATTATTATTTATAATAATATTTTCTTAGATCAATGCTAGGAAGTTGCAGTTTTTATTCAAATTTTCCACTGTTTGTCGACTTTTTAATTAAAGTGAGGTAATAATTAATTCAAATTAGGCAACATAATTGTTTAAAGAAATTATCATTGTTTATAACTATTTTATTTTATATTGCTGCTAAATTGTTGCTTTTTTCTTTAAATTTAAAACAATGTATTATTGCTTATAACTATCTTCTCTTATATAATTGCTAAAAAATTGTAGTTTTTCCTGAAATTTTAACTTTGCTTTGGTTTGCTAGTTATTAGCAAATAAAACTTTGTTTTTATTTCTATCTTAAAATTGCCTTTCTGTTTAAAATAATTTTTCTAAACTATTAGCAAAACCGTAAAAATTCAAAACAGAACAGAAAATTTTCGAACAAAAGCGCAACTGTCTTGCATTAATATAATAAAAGATTTTTATAAAAATAATAAATGTTTTAAATAATAAAGTTTGCTACATTTTATTAATTATTACCTAACTCTATGTAAAACTGGACAAAAAGTTTAAAATATTAGGAAAAACCTTAACTTTCCAGCATTATTTAAGGAAAATATTATTAAAAATAAGAATAAATTGTCTAAAAGATTATTCCTGACAAGTTTTTTTAACAAAGATGTTTAAAAATTCATTCAATTTATTAAAAACAAATAAATTTATGAATAACGTTTCATGAGGATCGAATGCAATTCTTTGCTAGATTCACTAGATTTACTTAATTTAACAATTTATAAAAAAAAGTATTTTCATATAGCATGACTAAATGCTATTAAATAATTTGTTATTTACAAAAATTTCTCCACATTAGGCATTTATAAATGTAATAAATAGTCCTACAAAATCGAAAAAAAATTACTCAAAAATTGTACCCTGTTCTTATAATTAGTAATTTATAATAAAATTTAAATAATTAGTTTATAAGATTTTAAGTACTTGCAAAGTTAATCAAAAATTATGACTGTTACTTACATTTTTTAAAATAAATTTGTATTATCTTATATATTTATACACAAAAATTTAACTAATTATTTAGCAACAACTAGTGGCTATCAATAGATAGCAACTTATGATTGTTTAAATAAAAATTATTTCTAATTTTTTTTAATTCTAATTTTTTTTAATAAACTTAATTAACAATAATTTTGTTTGGAGATTTTTAACATTTAAGGTTTATTCTTTTAAATTAAAGCACTATTTATACCTATTTTTTTTTATTTTTTTAGAAAATTGGATAAGGATCAATTATTCTAATTGTTACTAACATTATTCTGAAAATTTTATTTTGTCTCATATAGTTAATCCTTGTCCAGACTTCTAAAAAAAAAATTTAAATTAGCATAGAATGGAAAAATTTTGTTAATAAAAATAATAATTATCGACTATATTGTAAATTTACTCATAAGATTAGATATTAGGTATTTACTTTTTATAACTTTTAAAGAAACAAGATTTTACATTAGTAAATGGCCTAAAGTGCATTTATTATTTTCGTTTGTTTAAACAATCAATTATTGTTTTTGTAAAACTAAATATTATATTATTTTTTAAATGATAACATATGGAAAATTATTGTACGTATTTCACCATAAACACCTAATGTGAATAATTTTTTATTAAATTTATTTATAAAAAAAGATGTAATAATTTTGATAACTTTAATAGGAAAAAACTATTTTTTCTATAAATTGTGCAAACAAATCTAATCAATGTCTAAATATCCGCATTGCTACTCAAAAACATTTTTTAAATACTTTTGTCGCCAAAAACAATTTTTTCCCATTTTTGTTATCAATTGCAAATATAATTAAAAAAAACTTTGTCAAAAATCGGTTCCGTGAAATTGATACAGAAATTAGTTAGCTTTTATGCCCAATGAAAGTTTTTCTATCGATTAAAAATTATATTCTAAACATCAATTTAGTAACAGACTTGTTTTTTGTTCCACTGTGAGCTGGGAAGTGCGTTTTTACTACTTTTGACTATAATTAAAAGTGAATTTTTCAGTTTTCTTAAAAATTCAAAAACAATTTATAATAATTTTCTGAATCTAGTAAAATAAATTTTTTCAAAAAATCGACTAATACTGAGAAAATTGAGCCATAATGTGGGTTGATTCATTTTCCTTCGCCACCCTTTGAATATTTTCAGAGGAAAATATTTTTAAAACCTTCCTTCAAGTATTCTCAGAAAAATTTGATAATTTTTTCATATTTTTGGTGTGTTTAGTTTATAAAAAATAAGATTCAAAAAACAGAATCGATGGTAAAAGTTCGTTGAATTTTAATTCTTTCTTGTGGACTCTTTGAGGCGTGGAATAAAGACTGATTGTCTGTCCGATAACGACTTTTTCCACTGATTTCACTTGCATCTTTTGAACCTGATTCTCTCAACTCGGTCAGCCAGAACGAGAGATTATTAAATATAAAATTGAAATAAAAACTGGTCAGCAAACTTAAAATAAAAATGTAATAATTACAAAAAGGTTTTCAGCTAATTGGTTCTTATTTATTTAATTAACTAAAATTTCCATAGGAGAGGAAATAATTTCGCTCAAAAAGGAAAATCCTGAATGTTGAAAAATACCGAAAAAATGAGTAACGAAATAGAAAGTTTTCGAAAAATTAAAAGTTTAAAAATTTTCCATTATGAAATTTTAAATTCCCTAAATTATTAATTGCTCGGAATTATGAAATTTGCAAAAAAAAATACTTAAATGATATTTTTATAATTCAGAATATTATTTTATTTTATACATACGCAATTTTTTTTTCATTCACTATTGTCATGAAATTTCGGGTAAGTTTTTATGTATCTTTAAGTACTAAGTGCTAATAATAAAAATTAAGAAATATATAACTTGCACTTATATTATAATATTTTGACAAATAGACAAGCAAGCACAAATTTTCTCAGAAATCAACAAATTTTCTTTTCGATTTAAATAATACAAATACTAAAAAAATTGTTAAAAAAATTAACTGAATCTATAAAAATGTGGTTTTTGCTTATTTTTCAAAAATTATAACTTAAGCGAATGTTTTATTTTAATTTTTATTTTAAAAGATTCATTTTAAGTTTTTAAGATTGAAAAATTTTTCTAACAGGAATAATGACGATTTTATAACCATTTTTTAAAATTTTTTCACGATTTTCAAAAATATTAGAATACCTTTCAATTATTTAAAATGATATATTTAAATTTTTTAAAAGATGCTAAACCATTTTTTAACGTAAAAATATTTGAAGAAATTCAAAGCAAAATATAAATTATGAACAAAAATTGATTAGCTTCTGTAAAAATTTTGAAAAATTGCAATAGAATAAAATAATGTGTTAAATATTCCTCGAAAACTTTTTAATGATTTTTCCTTTAACAAAACTTATTTCAGAAGAATATTTAAAAAGGCTATGAAATACTTTAAAAGATTTCCAAAACTTTCAAAAAATAATCCAGAAGATTTGAAGACAATTTCTTTCATTTTGCATATTTTTCAGAATTTCAGTAACAATTCCAATAATTTGGAAGATATTAAAAGTTTTTTCGTTAAATAGATGAGTCTTCAAACAAAAGGAAAAATTTTCCACCAAAAAGATTAATTTTTGAACAAAAAGACGAATATTTAATGAAATAAATCAAGTTTGAACCAAATAGTTCAATTTTTTACCAAATAGTTTAACTTTTTACCAAAAAGTTTAACATTTTAACAAAAAAGACAAATTTAAAAAAAAAATCAATTTTAAACCAAAAAATTAAATATTCAGCCAAGGAGATTTATTTTATGCTCAAAAAGATGAATTTTAAATGCATCACATAATTTATCAAGAAAGCAGTTAAATTTTTAAACTAAAAATATAAAAAGTAAATTTTAATTTAGAAAAAATATTTTAATTTAGAAACAAGGATTAGAAAAAAAAGTTCCATATCGTGCTAAATTATTGAAATTTCAAGCCAAAATACAAACTTTCTACAAAACAGTTAAATTTTTTGCCAAGTTTTTTGAGCCAAGAAATTAATTTTTAACAAACAAAAACAAATTTTCAACAAAGTATTTAAAGTGCTAAACTAAATAAATTAATTTTTTGACGAAGAATGAAATTGTTTATGTTGCAGCTAAAAAATACTTTTATTTTAAATCAAAAGCAGTTTAATTTAACTAATCAAGTAATTTTTATTTAAAAAATTGATTAATGAAATATATAAGCTTTCATTTAAAAAAGGAATAGTAAAATATTCAGTTGAAACAGTTTTTAATTTAAATAATGAATTTTCAACAAGAAATGTAAAATTTGATATTTCAACAATGAAATATTAAAATTAAAAATTTTTAAAAATTGATTTTAATAACAAACAGACACATTTTTTAATAAACTAGTTCATTTCCCAACTAAAACATATTAATTTTCAGCAAGTGCATATATTTTTAAACAAAATGATAAATTTTGAAATAATTAAATTAATTTTTAACAAAGTATTTCACTTGCTGACAAAATAATTAATGTTTTTTTCATTATTTTCCTTATATATTTTATTACAAATATTTCTTCGCAAATTTCTTGGCCCACTTTAATTTGATAATTTCATATATTTGTGCTGGGCAGATTTTTTGCAACGCAAATTTTTTTTATAATAATTAAATAACTTTAAATCAGATTAAAATTAAATAAAAATCCTATTTGACGTTCAATAATCAAATTAATGTGCAGCATTCCTAAAAATAAAACCCAGAATCCAACCACTAAATCTGGAGAACCTTTATAAAATGTGCCAAATGAAATTAGAAAAAAGATCAGAATTTCTTCCTAAAAAAAAGGATATTTTTTCCCTGTTTTAGACAACGAGAAAAAAGAGAGGAAAGACAAAAGAGAAGGATGGGGATTTGGTTGACTGCCTTCTCATTTTTCTTTAAACTTTTTTTCTTTTTGGCCAAAAAAAAAAGTTTTTTCTTTTCTTTAAAAAAATCGTTGTATTGTTATTTTTATTTTTAAAAATTCTGCACACTGATGTTTAATATATGATTTTTTATTTTTAAATTTTAACTTTCACTATAATGTCGTTAAGTTATAAATCATGTTGATGGAGAGTAAAATGAGCTCGTGAGCTTACTCGTGAGCTTGCTCGTGAGCTTGCTCGTGAGCTTGCTCGTGAGCTTGCTCGTGAGCTTGCTCGTGAGCTTGCTCATAGGTGATGATGCTCGTATGACGTGATGACGTTCGTATCATCAGTAATCCGCCTATTCCTAATTGCTAAATTACTAGCCCTAAATCTTATCACTACCCCTCTAAATTATCACAATCCCGAAATCTGAAAATCCACTTCGAAAATTTCCATAAATAGGGCGATAGGGGTAAGAGTGACCCATAAACTACGTCACAGGATTTTTTTCTTCTTTTTTCTCTGTTTTTAGGAAACATACCCTTTCTTCTTTTTTTCAAATTTTTTTGCTTGAATGAGAATTCAACTAATTTAATCCAATAAGAAAAATCAACTACTTTTGGTTTGAAGTGTTACTATTTTTTTGTAAGTGCAACTATTTTGGTGAAAAGTAATTTTATTTTTTAGTTCATTATTCCTCTCCTAGGTTTTCGCACTGACGAACAGTGGAAGAAAAAATATTATATTTTATTAATAAACAAAAAATAAAAATTTATAGAAGAATTATTTGTTGAAACAATGTTTATTACGATTTTCCATTATTTTGCGTTTTTCAGATTTACATTACAAGAAATTTAAATACAAATAATATATTGATGAAAAAACTTCTTCTTTAGATTATTATTGTTAATATTATAAACAAATTCATTAATCAGCCACTTTTCGACAGAAAAATTCGTTTTTTAAGCGTATTTTTTAAAATTAGGAAACAAATGCATCAATAAGGAATTTTTCAAAAGAAAACTTCGTTTTTTTCAATGGCAACTTTTTTCATCAGGAACTTCATGATAATTTCAAAAAAAAAATACATATTAAATTTATCAATTTTATTACTTTTTTAAACAATTTTATTTTAAAAAAATATTATTTTAGTATCTGTAGACGAAAAATTTATTATTTTTTCGATGTCAGTCTTTTTAATTGCAACTTCACGATCATTTTAGAAAAATTCATAATTAGTTGATAAATTTTATATTTTTTTCAAAACAAATTTAATAAACAAAACAAAATAAAAAAACTTTTTTCGTTGGATAAATGCCTTAAATAATGCGTATGATTATTAAATTTGTTCGAAACATCAAAAAAATTATAAACTAATTATGAGTTTTAATGAAATTATCATTAAGTTCAAAATTTAAAAAAATAACAAAAAAACAATTTTCCCTCGACAGATGCAGGATAATAAAATTGGTTCTTAAATTCGTTAAAAAATTTGTAAAATTTATTAACTAATAATTTATTTTGCTGAATTTACTATGAAGATCCCAATTAAAAAGTCTGAAATCGAAAAAAAAGAATTTTTCCGTCGTTAGATGACTCAATAATGCATTTGTTTATAAAAGTTGTTTATAAAATCATAAAATTTATTAATAAATTATGAGTTTTTCATGAAATTATCATAATGTTCCGAATTAAAAAGTTGTCATCGGCAAAAACAAATTTTCACTTTGACAAATAACTTATTTATGCTTTTTTTAAATTAAATTTATTATAAAAAATCATAAAAATTATCAACTAGTTATGCTTGTTGCTGAAATTGTCATGAGATTCCGAACTGAAAGAACTAAAACTGAAAAAAAGAATTTTGCTGCAGAAAAATGCGCGAATAGTGCATTTGTTTATTAAATTTCTTTATAATACTAACAATAATAATCTCAAGATAAAATTTCTTCATTATTATATTGTTTCTATCCAAATTTTTTTTCAATGTATCTCAAAAAATCGTAGAAGAAATTCTTTCAGCAGTTAATTTTTTTATAAATATTTTTTTATTATAAATTATTGCAATATCTTTAACTGATGTTACTCTATAAAACTTAGGTGATTTTAACCATTTTCATGTTATTGACAAGCACCGGAAGCGTCTCATAGAAAAAATGGCATTTAAAAAAAATATTTATTTATAAAAAAAGTGAAAGCCCATTTTACAAATCAGGATCAACAACTCTCTTGGAAATCTTAACAACTTTTTTTTCTTTAAATTGGTACTAAAAATTATTTAGTAGGTAAAAGTAAGAAAAAAAATTGTTTATAACGTTCTAAGAAAATTAATGCACAAAAGCCATTTTTTTAAATAAGAAATGATAAGTTGTTTAAAATTTACAGTTTTGAATTAGAATACAAGATAAATTTGTGCCTAATTGTGATTATTCAAAAATATGTGTTGTTTCATAATTATTTAAATAATATTTATTAACAAATAAGCATTTTTCGTATGTCGCAATGAATAAGCTCCATTTTTTTTGCAAAATCGACCAAAAATGTCTTGCGATAATTCTTTGCTATCATTTTTTTAAATGAAAAACAACTGCTAATTATTTAAACAATATTTTTATAAAAATGCACAGTTTGACCATTTTTTTTTATTAAAAGTGTTAATTTTCTTTGCGAAATCCACAAAAAATGTATTTCTGTTATTTCTTTTTGTCACATTATTATATTAGGAAAGTGTTGATTGTTTAAGCAATATATATATAAACAAATTACTCATATTGTTTAAATAATCAACAGTTGTAATCTGGAAAAGAATCACAGGAAGGAGTCACTGATAAGATATTTTTTGTAGAATCTGCAAAAAAATGTAGCCTATTCTGGTGAGAAACGAACAATTTGAATTTGTTTGCAAATATTATCTGAATAATCAACACTTTTTGTTAATTAGAAAAATATGCAGCGTAAACCATTTTAATCTATTATGGAAAATAACTTAAAATGTTGGTTGGATACATAAAAATGACCTTGACCTTGAACTCGATTTTCAAGGTTATTTGAGGGTGTAAGTGATTTTTTTAAATGCGAACCTCTACTTTTAACCCCAGATTCGAAAAGAGCGGGGAATTTTACGTTCAAAATAATATTTCTGTGAAGGTTATAGAAAGGTTGAATGAAGGTCAAATTGATATCATGTTTAAATAATGGCTTTGAGCTCGAAATTCAGGTTAAGAACAGAAAACTGTTTCTGACAAAAATGATCAGAGGCAGAGGGATCACCTACTGGAACCAGTGACCTTGACATTAACTTCTATTTTCAAGTTTATTTCAAGGTCAAAGTGATTTTTTGTAGATGGGGCCCCCTTCTTTTGACACCAGCTTTGAAAAGAGCGGGAAATTTAACGTTCACAATAATATTTTTATGAAGATCATGAAAAAGTCGAATGTCGGTCAAATTTGCGATAATGTTTAAATAATGGACGTTCACTCGGAATTGAGACTGGTAAGAGCAAAATGTTTCGGACAAAAGTTATTAGAGGCAGAGGGTACCTACTGGTACCAATGACCTTGACATTGAATTCTTTTTTTAAGGTTATTTAAAGGACGAAGTGATTTTACGCTCAAAATAATAATTTTTTGAAGGTTATAGAAAGGTTGAATGAAGGTCAAATTGATATCATGTTTAAATAATGGCTTTTCGCTCGAAATTTAGGTTAGGAACAGAAAAATTTTTCGGACAAAAATGATCAGAGGCAGAAGGATTACCTACTAGTACCAATGACCTTGACATTGAATTCTATTTTCAAGGTTATTTGAAGGTCTAAGTTATCTTACGTTCAAAATTATAATTTTCGTCAAAGTCATGGCAAGGTCACATGAAGGTCAATTTAATGCGTATAACAAAAGTTAAAAATATAATTTTAAGGGTGAAGAGATATCAAAGTCCTTTGTCGTTCGACTAAAATCAATTTGAAACATAAATAAATGACTTGAAATCCGTTGGCTTAAAATGCAAAGCTTTTTCCTTTGTATTTTAATTGATGAAAAAAAACGTTTAAAATTTTTAAAGCCAGCTAAGAATAAATTTTTTTAACTTTTTTAAAGCCATTATTTAAAAATTATCGCTGATTTGACCTTCATTCAACCTTTTCATGTCCTTCATAGAGATATCATTTTGAATGTAAAATTTCACGCCCTTTTCGAATGTGGGATCAAAAGTAGAGGTTCGCCTTTAAAAAATCAACTCGACCTACAAATAACCTTGAAAATCGAATTCAAGATATAGGTCATTGGTACCAGTACTTGACCCTGCATTCGCGTCTCAGATGGCGCTGTTGTCAAGGTCAAAGAGGTAATCCACAAATACCTGCTCAATATAGGACGAAAATGCAACAAAAAAATAGTTTCACAACGCCTTAGTTATTTTTTGACAGAGAAAATAGTTAACTACAATAAAAAAAAATTTTTAATGTGTTCTTTTCTTTCTTGGCCGCTTAGCCCTAGAGGTCGACCGATCTTGCACAACTTCACTTTCATGCTTAAAATTTATAAAAAGGATCGTAGTTCAAAATCATTATTAACATTTTGTACCTAATACCTTGTTCAACCAAATTTTTTGTAATTAAAAAACAAGTATGCAAAAAAGTGTCGACTTATCCTTTTCACCCCTAATAATTATCAAGACGATAAAAAGGGGGTAAAAAGGGCTTTTCGGAAACTTTGGGGAAATCAGAGACCCTTTTATCAGGGGTGAGACATTTGGTTATCAATTCAGGTTCGGAATTAGAGGAAGAGCCGTTGGTAGGAGTGACGAGGAACCTCGAGGGATTCATCGACGTCGACGGGAATCCCTCTGCCGTTCGTCAGGTTTGAGGTTAGGTTCCGGGGGAGAGGAAGGGGGTGGCGGCTAAAACAAAGGGCTGGTCGCGGGTTGGTCGATAGTCTGCGTTCGCCAATCAGGCGAGACTTGGTGAGTGGCAACCCTCGTTTTTGCAACCTGCTCTCTAGGGTTACACTTAGGGGTTGCTCACCCTCTTGGTTCGACGGATTCTTGTTCGCGAACCCGCAGAGAACACTTATTCGCGATGGTGGATTCGAAATGAGAGGAAATCGCCTTTATTGTCTTAAAACTGACGAATTTTTTATTTTTTTTTATTTTTTTTTATTGTTTATGAAGAAACCACCCCTGAGTTTTAAAGAGAAAGTATTCCGAAAAATTTCTTAAAATATTATTAACGAAAAAATATGTTGAATATATGTTTAAAAATTATAAAAATTTAATAAGAAAATGAATCCACGATTTCATGTTTTCTATTCACAATTACAGAATTTTTAATATTTCAAATCTTAAGAATTGAACAAAATATTAAAAAAAAAAGTTTAATATTAGATACCTTAAAAAAAAGAAAGATTCCAAATTATTAAATTTTTATTAATTGTTATTCAGAAAAATTGAAGAGTTTTAAATTGCGAATCGTTAGAATTGAAGAATTTTCAATTGTAAATCTCGAAAATTGAACTATTCCCAAAAATGTTTAAAATTACATATCTTTAAAATGTCACAATTCTAAAGTTTTGAATTAAAATTCTTTAAAATTAAATATTTTATAGTTTTTAAAACATTCCAGTAACAATTAGGCAATTTTTGAGTTTTACACTGAAAAATTCGGTAGTTTTGATTACTCAAAATTGAAACTTCTTCAATGAAAAAGATTTAGAACTGAAATCTTACCTTTTGATTTATTTAAATTGTTAAATTTAAAGATTTGTATTTAAGCATATTTTCAATTACAGAATTTTCAATTTTAATCCTGATTAATTTAGAAAATTTCAATAGGAAATCGTTAAAATTGAAAAAAAAATATGGAAATCAATCAATCCTGCCTTTAAAATATAAATTTTGATTACTGCCTAATATTCAATTTTATAATTTCAAAATTATAAAATTTTAAGCCATAACTCTTCAAAGTTGTAGAATTTTAATTTGGAATTTTTCAAAATATCAAATCTTATAAATTTAAAAACAATTAAAGTAAAAATTATTTAAAAACTTCATAATTGCGTTATTTTAAACTATTAAAATTTGGAATTAATGTATTTCAATCATTTAAAATCTTGAAAAGTCAAGAATTTCAATGTCCTAAATTACAAATATTATTAAGATATAAATCTTAAAAATTAACTAATTTAAAATTCTGTCATTTTAATTATTAAAATCCAAACTTTGCCTAATTTGGAAAATTAAGTAATGCAAAATTTACTTTTGATTTTGAAAATTATTCAAATTTAAGAAATTTTAGTTAAACGCTTTAAAATTAAAGATTTAATCATTTTGTAAATTTCTTAAAATATTATTAACGAAAAAATGTGTTAAATATTTATTTAAAAATTATAAAAAGTTAAAAAAATAATAAATTTACGATTTAATTTTTACTATTCACAATTGCAGAATTTTCAATTGTTATGCTACAAAATTGTTATTTAAAAAATTGAATAGACTTCAATTTCAAATATTAAGAATTGAACGAAATATTTAAAAATAAGCGTTTAATATTACATAATTGAAAAATATAAAGATTCCAAATTAATAAATATTTATTAACTGTAAATCAGAAAATTTGAAGAGTTTTAAATTGAAAATAGTTAGAATTGAAGTATTCTACATTGTAAATCTTGAAAAATGAACTATTCCCAAAAAGGTTCAAAATTACATGGATTTTAAATGACTCTTAATAAATTGTTAAATTGCAATTCTATAATTTTGAAATTTAAGAATTTTTAGTTGTAACTCCTAAAAATTGTGAAGTTTCTAATTGAAATTCTTTAAAATTAAGCATTTTTTAGTTTTTAAAACATGTAATTATTCAAAATTGACATTTCTTTAACGAAAAAGATTTAGAATTGAAAGCTTGACTTTTGATTTTAAAAAATTTTTTTATTTTATAAATTTGCATTTAAGCATATTTTCAATTTTAGAAATTTCAATTTTAAACCTTAGACTTTTAGAAATTTTAAATAGGAAATCGTTAAAATAAAAGAAATAAAATATTTGTAAGTGAATTTAGAATTGAAAACTTTTTTTTTAATTTTGAAAATTTTTCAAGTTTGAATATTTTAATTCATACGTCTTTCAAATTCAAGAGTTTTCAGTTCCAAATCTTCAAAATTGAACTATTTCAAAAAAAAGTTTCGAAACTGCAACCTGCCTTAAAAATATAAATTTTGATAACTGATTAATATTCAATTCTATAATTTCAAAAATAAAGAATTTTGAAATAAATAAAAAATACATCATATAAAAGTAAATTAAAATTAAAT
>JAAAKG020001325.1:0-21815 GCA_010014905.2 Druon quercuslanigerum
AGTCGAGAACGACTGCCATACCAACTCTTTGGAGTCGGCTTCGATGGTAGGAATCTACCTCATCGAGCTCACGTAGCAACTCGCTACAATTGTATAAGGACCCTATAATTGTAAGGACTCTAATTATAGGGTCCTTACAATTGGAGCATTTTTAGCGATTTCTAGTGGAGAAAAAAAGTAACTTTGAATGTCGTTAATGTCGAGATTACGTGACAAGTTCGTTTATGAAATTTTTATGTAGAATAATTTTTTATTTTTTTTGGTTCTCACTACGTCCATGCGGATTGAGATATCGTGTTTACGATTTGGAAAGTTATACAGAAAGCACTAAGAAACGTTTGTATATATTAAAATGTTCATAATTACGAAAAAAGTTTTCTAGCAAAATACTATAGGAATAGGAAATAAACTTTCAACGTCGATAAAGTAGATGCCTCGATTGACAAAAATCAAGGAACAGCTTAGAATCTGAAACTCAAAAAACCGTTAAGTCTCTCCTTGAGAAATGCATATCTTCAGAAAATAACTATTATTTTTGTAATGGTAAAACATTTTTGTGAATTTTTTGTACTGGTGTGAAATATACAAAACAAATAAAAATAAAATTTGGCCCATGGGTGAAAGACAAAGCGAGTACGAGACTGACCAAATGATCACGGTACCATATTGTGCGCAACACATTAATAGTGATCAGCTGATCGATTCTACGTCAAAAATCAGACGTCAGACATCAAGAATTATGGAAGTTGGTTGGAAATCACCGAAGAGTACATTTTATCACATTCCTCGTGTTGGTATGTTTCCAATTTGAAATTCATCTTTTATTTTTAGGAGTTTCGCACTGGTTTCGAACTATTTCTAAAGATTAAATAACAATTACAAATTACAATTACAATTAGTTTTCACAAAAGTTTCAAAGATTTTACAAATATATCAAAGATTTTAAAAAGTTTACAAAAAATTCCACAAAAGCTTTCAAAGTTTTTACAGGATTTTAAAAGGATTCAAAACAATTTGGAAAGAAGTTCAAAAAATTTCTAAACATGTAATCAAAATTTCACAAAGCCCACAAGATTAAAAAAAATTTAACATTTTTGAAGATTTGACAAAAAATTGTTTAAATTGCACGAAGATTTCACAAAGTGTAAAAAGTTTTCACAAAAGTTCCACAGGATTTAAAACGATTTTAAATAGTTTCTAAAGATTTTAAAATCTTTTAAAAAGGATTTACAGAGATTTTAAATAATTTGCAACATTTTAAAACATTTCACAATGAGTTGAACTATTTCAGAAATTATTTCAAAAGGTTTCACAAATGTTCAACAGATTTTCAAAGATTCAAATAATTATAAAAGCTTTGAATACCTTTATAAAGTATTTCAAAATGATTTAATATAATTTCAAAGATTTCAAAGATTTAAAAAGATTTAACAAAGCTTTACAATATTTCCCAAAGAGTTTACAACCATTTAAAAGACTTTTGACTTCAAAAATATGTGAAAATTTTCACAAAGCTTTCAAAATTTTCTTTTTGATTAAAACTTTATTTTTTTGATTAAAAATTTAACAATTTTGTAAATTAATTAAAGTAAGTTAATTTTCTCCCCAAAAAAGATAATTTTGTAACAAAATATGTTACAAAATTATCTTTTTTGGGAAGAAAATTAACCTGCTTAGTAAATATTTATCTTTTGGATTTAAAAAATCATCTGTTCTTGTCGAAGTTTAATTTTTGTGGCTAAAAATGTAACTACTTGTATGAAAAATGTTTTGTTTCGAATTAAAATATGTTTACGTGGAGAAGTAATTGTTACTTCGTTGCAAAATAATTTTGTAGCTATAAATTTAACTATTACATTTATTGTTGATAATTTATCGTAAAAAATGTTGACGAACCGGAAAAAAACAGGAAATGACCATGATATTTTTCTTTGATTAAAACGGCCAGTCTGAAAAATAATTAAGTTTTTTAAATAAAAAAAATGTTAATTAAAAAATCTGAAAATCTGTTTCCTCGATTAAAACAGTCACCCTCAAATCGTCATGGAACTTACGGATACTTAGTAGATGTATATGATACTTATACAGGGTAGCTTTGATTTAACCGATTTTTAAATAATTAGTTTAATTAGAGTAATTAAAAAATCTTTCAATGTAAAAATTTTCCAATTTAGATTTTTAATTTTTTAACGTACTTTTCAATTTAAAGAATTCGAAAATGCAGTTTTAAAGAATTAATCAACTGAAAATAATAAGCTTTTAAAATCGCAGATTGTACTTTAAGATTTTAAAAGTAAATAATAATTAATTGTACAAGACGGTTCGGTATCAGTTCAAAATTTTAGAATGTGCATTGAAACTTTATAAACTATTTAAAAATGTTAAATAGTGCTTTTATTACATTTTAGATATAATTTCAGTCTAAAATATTCAATTTTTAAAACATGAAATTTGAAATTTTTTAATTAGGAAAAAGAACTGTTGCTTAACATTTAGAAATATCTGACTGTTTTATTTAAAATCAGTAATTATAAATTAAATGTTTAAAACTAAACTTAAAACCTAAACTTTTAACGTTACAATTTTAATCTTTCTATTTAACCAAATTTAATTTGTAAGTCAAATTTGAAGAGATATTTAGAAGATTAAAAAAATTCAAAATCACTTTAAAATTTGAAGTAATTTCGAATAATTTAAACGAAGCGTCTACGTGTACCGACAAATCCGATTATTCGTACTGAAATTTCGGTGCAAATACTCCAAAGCCTAATTTAAAACAAAATATAGATTTTTGCATATTCAGAAAAACAAATTTATAGCTATTTAAGAATTTTGACATGCTTCAGAAGAATAAAAAAAACATTTCCTAGAAAAATTGAAAATGATTTTTATTTTAATGAACTAATTTTAAGAGAATATTTAAATAGATTTATAAATATTCACAAGAATGTCAAAAATAAATGTGCAAGATTTTAAGAAAATTTTTTTAATGTAGCAGAACTACAAGAAAAATTAATTTAAAAAAATGTAAGTCAAAGTCTGGATGTTTCAAGATTTTGAAATAAAATTTCGAAGCATTTCAAGGATTTTGAAACTTTTTAAATCAAAAATAATTTAACTTTTAGTTTGAAAAGGGAATGTTCAATTTTTTACAAATTTATGGTTGGAACTGGAATTGGTAATGGAACTTTTCAAAAAGGAACAAAATTCTAAATGGGAACAGGAACTTTTTTCAACGCATTTTCATTCTGAGTTAAAGCAGGAATAGGGAAATTTTTTAAAGAATGAATTCTAATTCTTAGTTGAAACGGGATATTTAAATATAATAAAAATTATGAATTTGAACAAGGAATTTTCAATTTCTAACCGATTTTGATTTGGAACTGGAATTTATCCTGGAGAAAAATATTTCTGAATGGAAAATTGAATGTTTTGAACAAAATTATAATTCTGAGTTGGAACGAGATATTTTCAAACAAAATTTGAATAATGAATTGGAAAAGAGAATTTCTCTAAAAAAAATTATAACTCTTAGTTGTAATGGAGAATTTTCAAAGACATTTAAAATTCTTGATTTAAACAGGGATTTTTTCAAAAGAATATTATTTCTGAGTTGAAATGAAGAATTTTCTTAAAGAATTAAAATTCGAGATTTGAACTGGAAATGTTCAACTTTTAACCAATTCTGAGCTGGAATTGTAATTTGTCCAGGAGAATAACAGTTCTAAATTGAAAATTAAATTTTTTAAACAAATATGTAATATAATTGTGAGTTGAAGCGATGTATTTTCAAACAAAATTTAAATAATGAATTGGAACAGAGAATTTTACTACAAAATTATAATTCGTACCGAAAATTCGGTGCAAATAGCTACATTATAATTTTAAACAAAATGTAGATTTTTGCAGATTTAAGAAAAAATTTGAAACTTTTTAAGAATTGTGAAAGGATTCAAAAAAATAAAAACATTTTCAGATTATTCCTAGGAAAATTGCAAATAATTTTCCATTTTGGAATGTGTGTGATTTTAAATTATAACGGTGATTTATATTTTTAGAATTGAATCTAAATTTTTTAACTCATTAATTTTTAAAAGTTAAAAATTCTTGCAGTTTATCTGACTTTCATTTAAAATTGTTAAATTGAAAATTGTTAGTACCTTTCATTTTTTACGTGTACATTATTGAGCAATTAAATACAACATTTTTCAATTAAAAAGCTTCTAATCTTCAATTTCAAAAGTTTAAAATTCCAGAGTTCCCTTTTGAGTGCTTGAATTTTTAGTTTATTTTTTATTACTGCAAATGAAAAAGTTTTTAGCTTTAGAGTTAGAATTTTTTAATTATCTTGACCGTGAAAAATGTTTCCAAACCGAGCAAAAACCGGGAATAGACTGGGAATTTTTCTCTTCCATTAAAGCGGCCACCCTGCATTTGTCTGCTAATGTCACTATTTATTTACTTTTCCTTTAAACATATTTTTCAACTTTTTTGCTAATTGTTTACAAATTGTCTTAATGGCTGAATTTTTAACCAAATAGTTAAATTTTCAAGCTAAACAGACGAATTCTCAATACAAAATTGAATTGTCAACAAGAAATGTAATGGTTGATACTTAAACCATAAAATATTAAAAATAAAAAACATTTGAATATAACATCTTAACTAAAATAAATTATGTAACCATATGTTTGTATATTTAATTAAAAAAATTATTTTCTAGCAAAAAAAATTGTTAGCAAAAGACATATACTGAATAGTGAAATTTAAAACCAAAGAAGTGCATTTTTAACCAAAATATGTAGATGAATTTTCAAACAAGAAGAAGAATTTTCAACCGAAAGTTTGCAATAAAATAGCGATTTGTCATCCAAAGAAATTAATCTTTAATTAAAATGATAAATCTGAAAAAAAGTAATAATTTTGAACAAAAGAGCTCAATTTTTAAACATGTAATTTTATTTGCATCCTAAAAGATGGTTTTTTCACTAAACAGATAAATATCTGGAAGGAATAGTTGAATTTTTAAACGAAAAACAGAATTTTGAAACAAGGAGATTAACTTTCGAAGAAAAAGATCATTTTCCAAACAAAAAAATCGAGGTTTTAACAATATGCGTGAATTTTCAACGAAATAGTTTAGTTTTCAATAAATAAAGACAAATTACTATTTAAATACATTATTATGAAGCTTTTTTTCAGTTATAAATAGTTTATAAAATTTCAATCGGATGTTTGCACTTTTTTAATGACTATGACTTTCGAATTGAATGTGTTTAATTTGTAACTTTAAAGCCTGTAAATTCTTAAATTTGAACAGATTTACATTTGGTAAACTAAAAACGTTATTAATTTTGAATTATTCGAGTGTTCAAGACTTCATTCTAAAAATTTTAAAATTCCAAAATATATATATATAAAAAGGAAAGTTTTTAAAGTAAAAGATTTTCGAATTACGCATTGCAAACTGAATGAACTTTGGAAATCGAACTTCGACAAATTTTTCTTCTAAATATTTGTAAGACTCCCGGTAAAAAAATAAATTCACGGCCATTGCCCGGGTTTTCCCGATCTCAAAAAATTACCGGTCATTTCCTGGCTTTCCGGTCCTCTGGTATAAAATATAACCCTCTTTTTTGAAAATTTTACTATTTGATTAAATAGTTTGTTTTTTTTCATCAAGAATTTATCCGCTTTGGTGAAAAATTAATCTTCTTGGTTGAAAACTGGTATTTTTTATATGAAAAGTGATCTTTTTTATTAAAAATTAGCGGATAATTATGAAAAAATAGTGTATTTAGTTTGATATTTTTCCAAATAGCATTAAAATCATTTTAATTCATTAAAGAAAGTGTCTAATAGTGTCAATAGTTTAGTGGTTCCGAGGCCTGTACATTAATAAAACAATCAATCTTACCCTAGCCCAGCTGTAATTCATCGGGACGGTTGGAGGGGGTACTTTCGATTCAGGAAAGATAGTGCCGTCCTTGATCAGTTCCTGATAAACGCGAATATATATATATGTATTACTAGCACATTAATTTTTTTAACTAAAGGTGACCCTATTTTTTTGTTTCGTGGTTGAAAATTCGATTTTTTTCGTGGTTGAAAATTTATTTTTCTAACATTTTAACTATTATAATTTTGGTTGAGAATTAAACGTTTTTAGATGAAAAATTCATGTACTTTGTTGAAAACGAGTCTTTTTTGGTAGAAAAATAAGCTTTTGTTTTGAAAATTCAACTAACTATTTGGTTAACAATTCATATTTTTGGTTGAAGATTCATAATTTTAGTTGAAAATCCACGTCTTATAGGTTCCAAATTTATCATTGGAATTTGAAAACTAAGTAAAAAGCGTCAAAAATTTATTTAGAAACAAAATTTTGTCGCATCATTATTATTAATCTTCCAGGTGTATGGTTGGTTTTATACCTAGAAGAATTTAGAAACTTGGATATTGTACTAACCCTGAATAAGGCATTGTTTAATGATACACTAGTTAGAAAAACAATTTTTCAAGTAAAATAAAAAATTGTTTACGGAAAAATGATATAATATTCTTCTTAGTATTTTGTTTGCCTTTTATTTATATTTATCTTTTTTCTGTAGTTCCTTCCTTTAAAAGAATATAAAGTTAGTTATACATTTTATTATTTGTTTGAAAATTCAACAACTTTCTTAAAAAGTTAAAAGTTAAGAAGTTAAAAGTTTTGTGAAAAAGTCCTCCTTTTTGGTTAAAAGTTCAACTCTTTTGTTTAAAATCCGTCTTTTTGGGTAGCAAATTTCAGTATTTCGTAGAAAATTTAGTACTAATTCTCTCTTTAGAAGAAAAGGGCTCCGCCGCTTCTGTGACGGGGCATAAGCTTTCTTCTTTTGATGCGAATGTCCACATATAATTTTAATTGTAAAGGTTGTTAATAATAAACCGTAGGTTATCACCCATACGTTTGAACCCGCAGGATTGAGTACGTCAGATATTAGCTGTTGGCAATGAGATCTTGGGATTGAGCCAAATGGATAATGTCTGTCGATCTCCTGGGGTTAATAGTATTCTAATCAACCATACATTTTTCGTGCGTATGAGTTGATACGGTATTGCACAATAATAGAAATAATATTATAGCAGTACTGACAGTCTTTTGCCACAACAGCAGTTTTTCTAAAGGGTAGCAAAAATTGGTACGCTCGGCATTTTCTGTTACCTGTTGTAAACTGCTGCACTCTAAAGGCCTGTATATTACGTGATAAGAACATTTTAGTCAATCATAATATTTCCATACTTTTAGTTGAAAAAGTATTAGAAAACAAATAAAATTAGTCTAAATTAATGCCATGTCACGTGAAAAGAATATTGTTATCTGCAATATTGTTTACATGCATATTGGTGCTCAAAGTATGTAAAATTACAAAAACAAGTGTATGTGTGACTTATATACAAAAATTCCACAAAGTTAATTCGTCTGTTATATTGTACTTTAAAAATGCTGATGTTAGATTCGGTTCTTCTGAATCAAAACAAAAGTCGTAACTTTTCCATGTTTGTAAAACATGATAACCTTTCTCTTAACCCGATTTATTTCGAGGGGACCCAAGCGGAAATATTATATATAGTTTATGTATAGTGTGAAGTATTATATAAAATATTTATTTGTTTTATACATTTTTTGCATAAAACAAATCAATATTATATATGAAACTTTAAAATATCTCGAAAAATAGGCACTATATGAAAAAATATTATGAAAAAAAATTTAATCACTCTGAGGAGTACATATACTGATGTTAAAATCGGTTCCCCCACACCGCCCTCTGGGGGTGGGGGTGGGGGCAAACTCGAAAAAAATGTAAAAGAAAAATTCGAAACTAGAAAAATGTTTGAGACAAATCATACACATTTTTATCCAAAGAATCCGAATATGCGATAAAAATAGGGTTCCTAGTTATTTACTATTTTCCATTTTAAGTTTATTTTTTCAATGTGGACAAAAAAAATAGAAGTGGGGCCGCTCTTATCTCTAAAAATAGGAAGGTTGAGAAAGGCATAACAAGTACTCAATCAAATCCTGGGTTCGATCCTGGGTTTACGAGGTTTCAAGTATCGTCGAAAAAATCGACCCGTCGAAAAATATCGACGGGTGGTCCTGAGTGATATTTTTTCGGGCGATGGGCTATTCCGCCCCAGCTACCTGTGTGGCGTCCCCCACTACGCGGCTTTCCGCGGGGGACCTTTTCCAGTAGTAGTGGGGGAACGATACATAGGTAGCTGGGGCGGAATTGACCATCGCCCGAAAAAATATCACTCTGGACCACCCGTCGTTTCGTTCTGAACTGGCCAACTCTATATTCCGTTCGCCATGCGTACAGTCAAGGTAGCGGTTTGCTACTTCCCAGGCGCATATAATGCATACACTTTTCAATTAATTATTATTAGAGGATTCAATAGAGTTATAACCCTCACAGCAATAGGATATACCAGAATATCCCATTTTATCCCATTTATCTCTCAGGTCGTTTCAAGGATATCCCAGGAATAACTCGTCGGATATCGCACAAGGCGGAAATTTGGATTTCCAAGCGTTATCCCCAGGATATCCAAGATATCTCTGGGATGTTTCAAATGGGATATCCCGGTATATTCTATTGCTGTGAGGGAAAAATGAATGTAAGAATCTGGCCGAAATTTTGAATATTCTTGTCTGATTTCTTGTATACGCCATCTGAATATTATTCTCTTGGTTTGGACACAATCGGTTTTCCGACAAAATGTTTATATTTTGTTTAATAATCAAATTGGAGAGAACAATAGAGAAAAATTGCAGTGACACTCAGTGTTAGCCATGTGTAGATTCCCACAGCACTCTCCATAGACTCTAGACGGGGCCCTACTAATTGTCTGACGATAACAGGACACTCTCGTTAGGGCCTGTTTAGAAGTTCTAGCTAGAACCTGGATAAAACAGCGTTACAGAACTAGTCAGGCGCTCTCCATTTTCCCCGACGAGCGCCCGATTAGAAATAGGGAAATCTATCCTGGGCCGTACTAAACCCTGTTCAGATTTCTACATGGGTAATCCCTAGTGTCAATCAGCCAAATTTTTTTAAAACATTTTCGAAAAACTGTCAGGGGGTCCAGAATTATACAAAATAAGAAATTAACACAATTAAATTTTTTTTTTTCTTGGCAGTCTAGACTGGCTCAGATATGGGACTGGTCAGTCTATCAATAACATAAAAATTTCTAAGCGTGAAGCAACCAAATTTTTTTTTTCATTTTCTGTATGAAAATTTTGGCGCTTATGCTATGTAACCCAAGAAATTTGAATTGTTTTAAATTAGTTATTTAAAACTTATTTATTTGATACACATACTCATATACACACACATACACACACGGTGACCCATTTTAATCTATATTCCCAAATATCTTCTAAAATACTTTATCTACGAAGAAATGGTTCTGACGAAGGTTGACCAGGACCGAGGGGGTCATTTGACTGTACCATCAATTTTGACCTTGAGGTAAATTTTCAAGGTCAAATGTAGGTAAGACCCCTTATATATATTTGCATTTATCAGGAATTGATCAAGGACGGCAGTGTCGGTAAGATTGATTGTTTTATTAATGTACAGGCCTCAGACCCACTAAACTATTTACACCATTTCACACTTTTTTAAACGAATTAAACTATTTTAATACTATTTGGAAAAATATCAAACTAAATACACTATTTTCTCACAATTATCCGCTAATTTTTAATAAAAAAGATCAATTTTCATATAAAAAAGACCAGTTTTCTATTAAGAAGATTAACTTTTCACCAAAACGGATGAATTCTTGATGAAATACCAAATTTTTAATCAAATAGTAATCACGATGTCGATCAAGATGCCTATGCCAATCTTTGCCTATACTAGTGGTCACAGCTTGACTGACAGCCAAAGACTGCGATCTGGCGAGCCCTGGTCTAGACTAGACGGTCTGGTCTGGGTCTGGCCAACGCCAGATGATGTTTCCACTAGGGATATGCGCAATCAAATTTTTTAGAGATACTGCAAATGCGGTTTCTGTTCTTGCAGCAGAAAACATATTTATTTTCACAAAGTTTCAACATAAAATGTTAGTGGGTTCCCAGAGAAAAATAATCAACAAAAACATCGCCTTTACGTTAGTTTACGTCAGGTGTACCGAATTTTAGAGCAAACATTTTTACAAAAAAATATTTATGCACTTACATTTGAAATTAAAAGTACTTAAAAAGTTTTAAATTATGGTATACAGCTATACTTCGGATTTGTATGCAGCTGTTGAAAACTTATCTCTAAAACCGTATCCAGGTCAATGTCTAGACTTATACGGCAGTTTGTGTACAGTCGGCAGTCACAGTCAGTTGGGCTGCTGCCTTTAGAACTGTAGGTTGTAATTGTTTGTAATTCAGCCGCTGAGTATAGATGAACTATTGGTAAGTTTCGAATAATTTTTGTGTCTTTGCTTATAGTTTGATATCTTTATAATATGAAGAGTTTAAAAAAATTTTATTTTATATTTGTAATTTATGCCCTCTAATACAACAATGCCCTACTAAGAAGGCCTACATATAGTTAAGTACATCAGCACATATGTGAGAACGCATATGTGATCCTTTGTAAATTCCTGTCTCAAATGACGATCTAAAATATGAATATAGGATGGAAATATATAATGTAGAATGTAAAGTTCCTACATGGATTGGGTTTGCAATTATTATTTTAAGCGTGCGTAGTAGTTTTCTTTAATAGATACGACTGCCCAGTATTTTTTGGATGTTTAAGAATATCCAATATACACCTAACACTTTTAAAACAAATTTCATTTCAAAAAAAAGTTATCATATATGAACCCATGTGGAAATCCACAAATATGTCCCATTCTCTCTCAGATAACAATTTAAGACCGGAATTCAAAAAAGGATCCTATATATTGGTTTTTATGTGAGTTCCCAGATAGGGTCCCACGTAGTTCTCTCTGTAGCAGAAAATCTACATAAGCTGCTTCTAACTAAAAAAACATTGGATGCAATATTTAAGTAATACTTGTCATCGAAAGTGTAAAGCCCAAAACCCTTTCAAAAAATGTTTCGTTAACTTTTTAATATTTTGTTACAGATTGCATGACATCTTTTCTTGTAAAATCTACAACAGCAAATAATTCATTGAATGGCAAAATTCAATATCCATCATGTCGAGATTTGACACTCCAGAGCGTTTTAAAGCAAGCGATAATTCTGTTTGGTAATTTTCCATTCAGATATAAAATCTTTCTGTCTAACGTTACAAACTGATAAAATTTAAGACTTTTTATTCTTCAGGGTGGAATATAGGCAGTTAAGTATCGATTATAAACCCGTGAACCTTGGCCAAGGATTTCCCGACTTTTGTGCTCCTAAAAATGTTACAAAGGCACTTGCAACCGCAGCGCTCAGCTCAAATCCTTTACTGAATCAGTACACTAGAGCATTTGTAAGTCAATTAATTAATTATTTGCAAATTGGAATTATTAACAACAAAAAATAAACATAAGTTTTCATTGGACATAATATTCCATTTCGAAAAGAAACAAAACTAGTTGCTTAACTATCATCCCTTACGAAAATTTATGATAGGGAAAAAATGACAAGCCTGTCATCTTTTTTTCATAATTTTTTTCTTGTTGTTTTTTCGCGACCACAGGAAAACGATAGGAAAAACCGAAAAAGCCGAAAATGTCCTGCCCTAATTGGTTTGAACTTCAGTTTCAATCCGCGTTTGCAATCCATATTCATCCCAATTCAGCAGACCTCGAATAATACGAATCAAACCGATCAGAAGTCAACTTGAAATATATTTGAATCCGATACTAACAACAAGTTTAATTCGTACTCACATTTAAATCCGTGTGAATTCGAGGTCTGCTTAATTGGGATGAAAATGGATTGCACGCACGGATTGAAAATGAGGTTCCAACCAATTAGAGCGGGTCATTTTCGGCTGTCGTCTTGTGTTTTTTTCCTATCGTTTACCCTATCGTTTTTCCTATCGTTTTCCTGTGGTCGCAAAAAAACTTCAAGAAAAAAATGGCAAAAACAGATTACACTCTTGACATTTGTTTCCTATCATAAACTTTCGTAAGGGATTTATCTATCATGTTATAAATTTTAAAAGACTGTTCTCTGCAATAGGTGTACGCAAAGGTAAATTTGACTATATATTAAAGGTAATTACTATTTGTTAATTCAGGGTCATCCTCGTCTAGTAAATGCATTTGCAAAATTATATTCCAAGATTTTAAAACGAAATTTGGACGCCGAAAATGAAGTTCTTATAACATCTGGAGCATATGAAGCCCTATTTGTTACTATCCATGGTCACACACATCCTGGAGATGAATGGATTGTAATCGAACCGTTTTTCGATTGTTATGTTCCAATGATCTTAACATCGGGCGGAGTTCCTCGTTTCATAGCTCTAAAACCAGTGCGTAATTTTAAAGATCCATTTTCGTTTTTAGTAATGTCTAATGTTATTGAGATATGATAAAAAATATTTATAATGGATTATATACAAAAAAATTTAACTAACAAGAAACACAGTGTGAGAATTGAAAATGGGAATTCTAGGACATAGGTCATTTGTGTTCATCAGTTGTATTACCAAATCTGCTGGATCTTCATTACATGTCTAGATATTGTGTGAAACGTCTAATTTCACTATAAGTGGCTACGAATATTTATTGTTTCTTTCGCGTTTCTTTTTATAGAAGAAGACAAATGATACCATCACCTCGGCGGATTGGTTATTCGATAAGAAGGAGATGGAAAAATTGTTTAATGAAAAGACGAAAGGAATCATAATTAACACGCCTCACAATCCAATTGGGAAGGTTTTTACTCTTGAAGAACTGGAATTTATTGCTGATTTAGCAAAGAGGTGGCACACTCTGGTTGTTTCCGATGAAGTTTATGAATGGATTGTTTATGAACCCAAAAGGCATATTAGAATAGGTAAGAATTTTTCCGCAAAAAAATTTCTTTAAATTTTTTCTAAAAGACGGTGCAAGTTCATCCATTTCAAACAGACAAGGAAAAGCAATTTCTCGATGCAGAACTGAACAGTAGCACAAACATTCTGCTAAATTAAAAAAAGTTTTTTTTAACGACACTTGTTTTTTCTTCAATTCAGCAATCACATCTGTTAACATTTTCACAGTTTAAAAAAATCTGAAATTAAATTCTAATCACTGCCTAAGAGCTCAATTTTCTTTAAAAATGTTAAAAATAAACAATTTTGTGTCTCAAACATAATTTTTTTAATTATACGATTTTGAATTGAAGGTTTCAATATTGTACAACTTTATATTGAATCTTATACTTTTCGACATATTCTAACAGTGCAATGAAGCATTCATAATTCGACGTAAATTTTCATAATGAAATGAATTCGGATTGTGACATTTTGAAGCTGGTAAAATTTTAAAATACAAGCGTTCAAAATGGAAAATTTTTGTAATTGGACAAGTTTCACTTTTATCCATTTAGAATGCGACCAAACCTAGATGTTCAAACTATCCAAAGTTATACAATGAAAATTATCAATATTTATTTATAAATTTCAAGCTGAAAAAGTTACTTTATTAAAATTTGAAATCAGTGACATATTTTAAATGAGAAGGGAGCAAAAATGAGTAAAACTTATAAAAATGAAAGATTTTTAATTAAAACCCACTTTATAGTCAATAAATCATTTAACAGAGGAAAATCTGATCTGCGAATTTTTTAAGTTACAAAATTTAAAAAAATGTTTGAGCATACTTCTAGATGTATGTCTATATAAATATGACCATCAGGCTGTACGAACAAATTCTTGGCTGTAGATGAAAAAAGCGAAGGATGTTTAGCCTTAGATTTGTGTATATTATTATTCTTTTTTTCATTTCAGCAACTTTACCAAACATGTTTGAAAGAACAATTACGATCGGTTCTGCCGGAAAAACTTTCAGTGTGACCGGGTGGAAAATTGGATGGGCTTACGGTCCAGAGAATTTGCTCAAAAACTTGAAAATCGTGCATCAAAATTCTATCTACACCTGCGTTACACCTATTCAAGTAATTATGATAAAAGAGCGAAATCGATAACTGGTCTGTTAGCGGTATTTCAGAAATTTGACAAAATATTGAAGAAAAATATCGACTCTTTAAAATAATCTCGGAATAATAACTTTTTTCTATATGGGCAGGATGGTATATTGACACACCTAAAAAACTAATTGAATTTAAGAGACAAATATTTAACCGTAAATCATAAAAAATATGATTTAGGTAGCTTGATATATTATATTATATATTATATATACAGCTTTTTAAAACGATAATGATGACTTTTAATAAGTACGAATATATTGAAGAATAAACTGATTTTGAATTTTTTGTTAAATTACATATTATGCAAAAATTCAGACAATATAACTTACTATTATTGTGAACAAAAATAGCATCTTTTTTTCTAATTAACGGTGCGCCAACTTATCCTCCGCGTCAACTATAGACCACATTGTTTACTACCGATATGTTTGAAGAAAAAACAGAAGTGATCTTGTGAGACCTACTTTATTGTTGAACTTAGGCAAACGCAGTTGTAGTTCACATTAAATTAATAAGGCCGACGATATTCGTACGAACGTCTGTGCTCAAACTTACAAAATGATTGGGTGAACTGGTAAGGGGTTACATAGTGTGCGGAGGGCATTATTTTCACCAATGTGCAAAAAGTAAAGGGGAGCTGGTAAAATAATGACTTGACACAAAAATAAATAGTATTTTTGAAATTTTGTATTGCTAAATTAAATAAAGAACTTTTTGTTCTCTGCATACGAAAGATCGGCGAGATTTGCTTCAATTTCATTATAACAGATAATAATAAATAGCGTATTAATCAATATGTATTATATTTCAACCCAGTAATTAAACATAATTTTTTAATAGGAAGCTGTGGCCGTTGGATTTGAAGAAGAGCTGGCTCGTTTTGGCCAACCAGACAGCTACTTTGTTTGCCTCAGAAATGAGTTATTATCAAAACGAGACTTTATGGCAAAATTTCTGATAGAAATTGGTATGTCTCCCACAATTCCAGAAGGGGGTTATTTCATGGTAGCAAACTGGACAGCTTTAGAAAATAAAGTTCGACTTGAAGAAGAGCAAGATGTCAATAAAGACTATCGATTCACAAAATGGATGATAAAAAATGTCGGTGTGTTGGGAATACCACCTTCTACTTTTTACTGTGATGAACACAAACATTTGGGAGAAGACAATGTACGATATTGTTTCATAAAGGTGAGAAATTAATATTTCCATACATTAAGGATTTAGGAAACTCAATAGAACTTTATACTTTTTCATGCATAAGTTGGTTTATGTCGTTGCGGTTTTTAAAACTAATGAGTCGTTACTTTACAACAACAAAAAATAATTTTTTAAATTTTCGGTCGTGATGTTAAGTTCTAAATAGTTCAAATTACTGAAAGCTCTAAATTTTTTGCGTTTCCAATTTTTACAATTTGCATTCGAAACTTAAAATTGTGTAATTTTGAAAATTTTCAGTTATACATTTTTTAATTGTAATAATCTATAACATTAAAATGATCAATTTTTTATTTCCACTCTCGACACCAATAATTAAAAAGGGCATGAAGTAAAAAATTACATAGAATAATAACTATTTTTTACAGGAAGATGAAAATTTGAAAAAGGCCGCTGAGATTCTGCTAAAATGGAAATCTCAGCAATAAAAAAAGGGTAAAGTTTCGGACGAATAGTGAATCGTTTTTGTATGAAGAAGCGTGAATTGTATTTTGTTTATATTTATGAAATTAAAAGTTTAGCCTTTCAGCAGGCATATGATTTTTGTCAGTTATATTAATCTAAATCTCAAGAATATATAAAGGATCATTTTTATATTGCGTAACAGCTTAAGAGAGCGGAGGGGGGGAGAGGCACTTCATGTAAATTTTTTATGGTTCAATTTATAAGAGGGGCGAAGAGTTCTAGAGAGGGCTGATAATCTATTACGTGCTTAAGGTGCGGCCCCTTGAAGAAATGAATTTGATTAAATTCTGGTTAAATTAAATAATAAGCAATGTTACAAAAAATTGCAAATGACCAATATTAAAAAAAACGCAGTTAGGGTCTAGCTTTAAGAAGTATCTCGCCGCCCAGTGTGAACAAGTTTGCCAACAAGCGGATAAAAGTCCTATTTAGAAAAGTGTGGCTGAAATAAATGATTGTTTTTGAGTTGGCTGAATCTGAACCTGGACTAATAAAATAATAAATTGAAAATGGTAATCCCAAAACTTTAGATGATTTTACAACAAAAATCGTGGAATCATCATAAAAGCTTTTTATAAGAGGGTTTTGATGTCACTCATTCTAAATATGGCTTCAAAATTATAAAATTAAAAAAGGCAAATCCAAAATATCAGACAATTTAACAAAAGACCATTGAATTAAAATTTAAAATTATAAAAATTAGCTTATGTTACTAAAAATTGCGGTGTTTATTTTCAAGCAAGTGCGTATCTCTGTGCATTTCGTTGTTTTAAATGTTCTGAGAAAGCTCATTTTTTTCTCAGGCTTAATTTTTGTAGTGTAATCAAGTGATCTTTTAAAAGCAGTATGCCTAATTGGATACATTACGCAAAGCCTGGTTGAACTTAATTCGATGTGCAGTAGTGTTCTATGGCACCTATGCCCGGGTATTAGTTATTTGGCCCTCCTGGAATACCGCGGGACATACGTATCATGATTATTTGCATTATTTACAAATAAATGAAATCTTTCTCATGTCTCCTTAAAATGCTAGACAAACCAGTGGACAGACAAGTCCTAAAGTTTTCATGTAGACTTCTTTTGGCGGGCGTCTTCAGGGCTTACTGAGAACCTTTTAAAGACATCAAATGATCCAAAATACGTCGCGTCTCATGTCATAGAGCAGGGCTCTTCAGAAAGGCAAAATGCGGCCGAAAATACTTATTTGACATATCTCATTTCCACCAACACGGACCTCTAAACAGCTGTAAGAGTAAGACGGAATTTTTCTGTGCTGAGTGAGGCGGCGTAGTGGTGAAAACGAGACATCTGGAAAATGAGTATTTGGGACCAAATTCCCCCTTGCTGAATACCCTGATATAGAGGTACATTTAAGGAGCGTCTTTAGGACGTCCCGGTGTTTACTGGGAAGAGTCAAGCACAACAGTCTTCTTTCCTCGTTTATTTCCCTTGCCAATCCCTTAACAGCGGTTTCACTAGATAATAGGTATGGACTGTGGTAACATCCGTAAATCTCTTTAGTGACTCAATTATTCTCATTTAGCACTACCTGACGATAATTTCTGAAACATGTTACAAGGTTTAACCCTACTGAATATTTCTATATAGGTTCTTATATAGGGTCCTACATAGGAAATGGCATAGGATCCTGTACAAGTTGCTGTATAGAACCCTATCGAAATCCGCGATATTATTCTATGGCACCTGCAGCTGCGCAGAAGTTTTTTGGCCTTCCAGGAACACCTGGAGTAGCTCAGGAGCCGTAACACTTTTGTGTTGATGATTGATTAGAAGCTGAAACTTTGTGAGTGGCTTCGTCTGGGCAAAACGCCCAACGTTTTCATTTACCTAAACTCTCGATAGTGGCATGCAAAGTCGTGCGTGGGCGTGAAAAACGTCGAGCGGACGATGGTAATTTTTTTATTAGTAACAGTTTGCTGTTGCATTGATTTGAAGGTAATTAATTAATGAACTCAAAAAAACGTTTGTCCTACAAAACGGATGGCATGACCGAAGCGTCCCCCACCTCCAACATGTGCAAACAAGTAGGTCAGTAAAAATCATTAGTAAGCAGCGGATTTTTTCGCAGTTGTTTATTAAATATTTGTGTAATTAAATTCTCATATTGTCCTACAAATTAAGTCGCACGTTTTCTCAGTCGGACGCTCGTAAGTTGTCAATACCACGGTAACACTTTTTTCATTAGTAACTGTAGGATAAACATACCACGTGTTTTCTTACAGTACTCTGGACCTAAATGAAGCAGATCTCTACAAAGAAACGGCAGGTACCACTAGTCCGACAAGAATGATTAAAAATAATGAATATGAAGCCAGGTAGACTACCTTTTTGTAACACTTGTTCCGAAAACGATCTGCTTGAATGAGAGCAACCCAATGTGAGAGGTTCCTATCAGCCTGATCCAGTACTGGGTCGCTTGCCCACGTCGAGCTACTCATTGAAGACCAGAATCAGCTCAAAGTCTGCGGTTTCTCCACACACTGAGAATATGTCCAGTCCCCTCAAGCCTCAAAGCTTTTTCATGGGACAAAGTTTCTTAGCGACTTGGGAATAAAGTATCAGTAAATATCCGATAGGGGCAGTTCAGTTGGCCTTAACACAAATAAATGTGTCGTCAGTGATAAGACGCACACACAAGTACTGTGAATTAAAGATCGCTGTTACTATGTGAGGAGAGATCATGATACTTCATGTATTAAAATAAATAGACTACAAATAGACCTACAAATGCACTTCGTTTTAAAGGTTTATTAGGTTTCGACTTGTCACGGTTTGTCAGATTCATAATTTCTCGAAGTATTTTTCCTACAATTTTTGTTTGCCTTTGGTTGAACTTTCGCAAACTTGCTACCTGATAGTCTCAGATAGTCCTTTACCTTAGCCCTAAGAATACATACCGGCAAATTCTAATAACCCACACGTACGTACAGCGTTTATCACTGACAACCGGAACGTTTGTGTTGATGCCAGCAAGCATCCTCGGGCGACATTCACTAGTACTTTGTACCTAAAACTTTCTTTCACAAAAATGCATCGAGGCTTGTGGGCCTGAATTGGTCCCTGAACCTCTTTTAGCTCGCAATCTATACCCGTAACCGTGCCTTTAGGGCTTATCTCGTCAATGAATCCATGCGCGTCACTAATCAGATGACCAGACATTTGGCTTTTTGAGGTAGGTAAGGAGGCGGAAATGTACAGTTATGCGCGACTAATGCCAAACCTCAAGGGATCCAAAACTGAGTGTAATACTCAATCACAATAACCTAAATTCATATACCTGAGAAAGAATTTGTCGCTTTTGCCATCGATGCTATAACAGACTCAAAAATGATGGAACTTTTAACACCTATGAAAAAAGATACTGCTGAAACTAAGAAGAAAGTTTAGTCTGTTAAAAAACAATTTTAAACTTGAAGCTGATTTAGATTCGCTAGGGAAAGACTTACATTTGCTAAAAGCTAAATATAACTGGCTGGAAAAGATAAACCTTAAAGAGCGAGATGTCCTTTCTGCAAAGAAGTTTTCGTGTCAATAATCTTATTGTACACAAACTTCCTGACAATACAGTAAACAATGAAGACCGGCCAAGCTGTCTTGTTCGCACTTTCTCAGAGTTGGACATTTCGATCTCGGCTAAGAATATTACAGGTGCCTTTCGGTTGGAAAAGGGACAAGGTAATCGCCCTTTTTTGGTTAAGTTGTGCTCTCGGTTTCATAACCAAATGATGATGGAAAAGCGAGAACCGAAACTGTGGATATCTAAGGAAGAGCTTCAATAATCTGGAGTGAAGGCTTTTATAAAGAGAAAGCATCTGCTGGTCGATAATAAACCTCTCTCGGATTCGAAAAATGATGAAATTCAAGGGGAATCAAATCTGAAAAATAATTAGTTCGTTAAATAACTCTTTTCATTACAAGCAATTCTTCTGGAGGGAAAGAGCGTTAGAGGCATACACTGAGAAAATGTTAGTCTCGCCTAGTGTTTCTTGTACTAGTGAGGATGTAGGAGTGTATAATAAGAATCTCATGTCTGCAATTTCTGTAATAGCGAATAACTCAGACCTTGTTTTCAAGCATTTTTGGCGAGTACCAGGGAAAAATCTTGGTTCGATAAAGAATGTGATATGATGCGTCGTAAATGTAAAAACTCATTAAAAAAATATAAATTATCCCAATTTTAGTGCTTAAGCGTTCTGGGTAGCAGTGAATAGTTTTAGAATAAAGTCTTCTTCAATTAATTGAATAAATTTCGAACATTTGTAGGCTTTTGCGGATTCATCGTATACCGAATAAATTTATGTTAGAGTTAAGTGGTGTATAAATTCACACCTTTTACTGGATTATATCATCTGGGAAGAGAAAGTAAAAGACAGACTATTGTCATGTGAGAGGAACAAGGTACCCAGTGAGAAAGGCATCTCTACTGAATTATATTTCGAATTCGCGAACTACATCGTACATTTCCTTCTTGATTAAAGGAATCTTTCGCTCTTACATTTGACTTTGATGCCGTATCATCCTTCGTCAAATTGATCCTCTCTATCATTCTCGACTTTACATCGCTTTCTGAATCTGAATATAATTCTCTTACAGGGTTTGATTCCGGTGATCCATTATATTTCGTAGGAGTTTTTTCGTAGATTTCGTTGTCACCTAAACTATCGTCATCGCTTGCGCTCTCATCGTCATGGCCCTTCCAAATTCGCAATTGGCTCACATGTGCCGTAGTTCGACTTTGTAGTTTCCCCTTTGGGAGTAGGCTTTCTACTCTATACGTATCAGAAAGAAGACATTCGGAGACAACTAAAGGCCCTTTAAAACGTGCTTGCAATTTCGTTGAATCTCCCGTCGCAGTCGAATTCTTTTTCATTACAACAATATCACCTACTTGAAATTTAACGTATTTGACACGCGATCTGTCGTATCTCCTTTTCGCATTGTTTTGTTCGACTTCTATTTTCTGTCTAACTTCATCGCGAAGTTCTTCAGGAATTCTATAATTTTCACAATTTTCGGTTAACTGTCTTGAAAGGCCATCCTGGAATCTTGGTATATAGCCATATAGCATCTCGAATGGCGTTCTTCCGGTCGTCTTACAGATTGAGGAATTGAGATCGCGTTCTAACTTCTTAATACCAAGGTCCCAATGATAACCTTCCGTATCAGTCAGACTAGTTATTAACGCCGGTAGAATAGTGCTATTAAGCCGCTCGACCTGTCCGTTTGCTTGGGGATGTCGGCTTGAATTAAGGGTATGCTTACTCCCGTTGCGATTACAAAAGGTTTCAAAGGTATTTGCCGTAAATGCCGTACCCCTATCCGTGATAAAACGCTTAGGCGCTCCGAAACGCTCAACCAATTCTTCTAATTTTCTAACGACTGTGGAAGCTTTAGTATCTCGCACTGCATACAGATGGACAAATTTGGTTAGATTGCAAATTGCAGCTAAAATATACTTATTCCCCTTTTTCGACGTTACAAAGGGTCCGAGATGATCTACATTAATTACTTCAAAGGGTCGTGTTCCGGGGGGAATTGGATGAAGCTCGCCAGCTTGCTTCCCCGGTTTCTTTTTCGCGAACAAGCATTCGACGCACGACGCTATATGCCTTTTGATATAATTACGCATTTTGGGAAAATAATAAAATTCTCTGATTCGCGCTACAGTTCTTTCTACACCAAAATGGCTAGACAAATCATGGTTTTTAATAACGAGCGCTTTGCGCATTGCTCTCGGTACAACGTACAATTCTTTCGCATTGACAATCTTGTATAGCATTCCATTGCGCATAACATAGTCAACAACTTCGCCCCTTTCCCTCTTTGTTCGGTCTCGTTCATTCTTTTGTAAGATTTTAATTTTTCGTGACAGATTTTCGTCGCTATATTGGTACATAAGGATCTCGTCCTCTCTAACCGAAACATTAAGTATCATACCTCTATCTAAATTTTGATC
>JAAAKG020001336.1:0-18923 GCA_010014905.2 Druon quercuslanigerum
ATTTCAGTAATTTAATGAGATTTCGAAGGGTTTAAAATTCTTGAGGGGATTGTAAAAAATTGACAGGAACCTTCAAGATCTTTAAAAGATTCCTAGAACTTTTTTTCTTTCAAGGGTTTATAGGAATTGCAAAAAATTAAATTATTGTTGGTTTTTTAAAGATATTTTAATTTACTCTTAAGAGATTTAACAATTTCGGCAAATTATATTATTATAATTACAAAGCAAAGTAATTTTACTACTGCCTAATTTTTAGTCTTTTAAAAATAATCAAAAATCTTATTTCAGAAAATTTAATAATTCCACAAAAAATTTGCATTTTGAACATAGGATAATCAAACACGTTGCGCAAAAAAAGTAAGATATAAACCTGTGGTATGCAGCCATTTATAATTAGGTAAATTAAAGAATAAATCAATAAATTTTTATATTTCAATTATTATTATTTATATTTTAAGTCGCTTAAAATTATTAACAGTCCAGTTGTTATTTATAAACCAAACTTTCAAACTTTCACTTAAAGATTATTTGTTTTGTAAATTGACAAATTAAAATCGCAACGTTTAAACAATATTCAAAAAGGATTTGAAATTAAATAAAACGTTTCAATATCGAACAGATTAATAATCTTTCCGTAAATTCAAGTATTGTTCAATTATAAATACATAAATTAAACCTTAATTTTCAAAATCAAGATTAAACTTACATTTTTGGTTTATAAGCTTAAAACGTTTGTTCTTAAAAATTTTTAATCCTTCTTATATTTTATTGTTTGAGTCTACACATCTGCGTTTTAAGATTAATTAAATTCGAAATGTACTCGTTCGAATCAGTACTTAAAATTAAAATTTTTCAAAGTAACAAAGCTTAGAATTACGCATTATAAATCAGTAATTCCATATTTGAAAATATCAACAAGTGAAATTAACATTTAAAAAAAAAAGTTGAAATCGAAGTTTTTAAATCGTTTTATATCACATAATATGCATGGAGTTTGTGAGAAATTCCTGGTCAAAAAGAAATCGACTGTCATTTCTCAGTCCATCGGTCCCTGGAATTGTCGCTGGTGCACTACTTTAAAACTCTTTTTGATTGAATAGTTGTTGCCTATTGGAAATTCAGCAATTTCTGATTTGTTCAATTCTTCAACCACGCCGCTACTCATGATAATTTTTACCCTTTTATACTTTCCAAGAACAAGCTTGTATATTCCACGAAGAAATACCTGTCTGTGCGTCTTTTCTAATATTGCTGAGACCTCGCCATTGGGTGTAGATAATACAATCTTTTCATCGGGAGACACAGGTATCATGACATGATCTTTGGTTCTTATATGAATTGGATTAGTGGTAGGAAAAGTATATTTTCGAAGTTCATATATACGGGTAGGATTCTCTTTGAGAATAAATCGGACAAATGTAAGTTGTTCTAGTGTATATCCAAGTATGCGCACAGAAGGACTCCTGGCAAGAGGAGACCTGGACCTGACACGAAGAACAGGCTTGGCAGGAGGATTAGACCTGGCAGAAGAATGTTGTCTGCGAGAAGAAAGAGGCTTTTCAGGAAAATGTCTGTTGAGAGAATAAGTTGAACTTTCCCCACGAGGTATACCAGGTATAGGTTCGCCATTAGGCAAACAATCAAACTGTTTACCTAATTCTGCAACACAAAAGAAAGAAAAACACTTTTCTTAAAGTCAAGAATCATATGTCGGTATAATAATAGTTGCGAATGTGGTGGCAATTGTCAACGTACTTGTCAACATAGTTGCCAACTGTTTCTAATTTTCATCATTATAATTTAAAATTCATTCACTTGTTTGTAATATCAACTATTACATTTATTATTGATTAAGAATCTTTTTTTATATTGAAAATTCATCTTCTTGGATAAAAATTGCCCTATAGGGTTGATACATGATTTTTTGGTATAACATTGAACTGCTCTTTTTGGGTTCAACATTAATTTCTTCAAACTAAAAATTCAATTATTCTAATTATTGTAAGAAGCTGAAAATCTTCTAGAAGTGAAAGTTCAATATTAACATATAGGTAAATAAGATATCTCTTGAAGGCAATCGCAGATATTTACACGTTAAAAAAAACTTTTAAGAATCGAGAGGCTATAACCGGGTTTTACGACATACTCTGCTTTGATTGATAAGAAAAGATTTATTTAGTGATGATCATGTTTTGAGTACTATTTTCATTGTGTTATTCCTTCAATAATTATTAAATTGTATCCTATTTGCTCTAAAATTTATATATTTTTCAAGTAAACTGGCCGTAATATGAAGAACACCATGCCCCATGGTATGGGCTGGCCCAAATTTAAGATTAACAAATTAATTAAATATCAAATAATAAAGTTGAAAAAAAAGGTTTTAAGCAATGATATATGCAACCAGATAATGTGAGCTTCTTATGAAAAATAAAGACATTAAAATCCCCAAAACTGGAATCCTACTCAAATAATCAAAATACCACACTTCTTAAATTATTTTATCTAATATAAATTTAATCTTTTATCGTTTACCTGATAACGTTATAAAATAATACGTATTTTAAATATTTTCATAGCAAAACAAATCCAGATGTTATACAATCTTTATCTATCAAGTTCTTATTTCTTACTTTCTACCTATTATTCTTTCACATGAAGAGTAATTTTTATGTTTTACCTTATCCCTTTATTACTATAATAATGTTCATAACAAAATAAAAAAATTTTTTATTTTAATTACTAATTGCTACATATTCTTTATGAAAACTATTTTTAATTAACGTATGTCGTGCACAGTTAGAAGTTTACCACACATGTATGTCTAAACATTTTTTTCTAAATTTTATCAATATATTTACCAATATAATCAAGAATAACAGCTAAAGATAATGTCCAACCAATCCACATCTTTTTATATTACAAGAGAAACTTATGAATTTTTTAATAAACAGTTTATATAAAAAAGTAACTGATGAATAATCGACTGTTTTATAAGTTTATAAAGTATATACCATAGTCATTATCTCTTGCACAAAAGTATAAACGTTCTACTGCCGTTATATTTACAATTGGTAAGAGTTCGTTACATGAAAAATTATTTGTTGACGAATTAAATAAAATCTTATGTCATCGATAATGTAATCTTTGATGTATTAGGGAAAACAGATATCTGCATGGCATATTTTGCCCTTTGATAATTTGTACCTAATATTTTTTTGAAATATTCAGAAAGAAAGAAGTCATTTTGAATCAAAAGCATCGTCCTCTAAAGTCGATTTGAAATCAACTTTGGAACTGTAAGGATACTCTGCTAGATATATGCTGAAGGTTTACCCTTTTGGGTGAAGCGTAACTCACACGTTCTAGTAACCCTGGAGAAGACCTTGAAAAAGTCATCAAAGTCATCCTGCAGGACCTAGAAGAAAGCTAAAGCGAAACACAATTGGTGTGAAAATCTGAAGTTCTCATTCATGTCCGGGGCAGACATAGCACTATGGCGTGTTAGTTTACAGGGCAGCTTTGTGAAATTCTTTGCTGCACCACCAACACTCTCTGTTCCGGACGAAATCCCCGCAGTTTAATGCCATATCCGATGCCTTGACAGCGATAGTACCTCTTTAACTCCATCATTCTTCTTCCTGTACAGTGCCCCGATTTACCTTTAAGTATCCTATACACAGCAGCCTCTCCTAGTCAGTAGTTATAAGAGGAACGAGCTTACGCACTTTAGCCCCAGCACCGAAAACCTCCTTGATAACAGAGGAACTTAGACCTCCACTGACTGCCCTACCTCAATCAGGAGATCTTCAGTTCTGGTTTGCCTGACACCCTAATTTTTACACAAAGGGTGGTAGGCTTTACATTCCTGTTTAGGTCCTTCAGTACTGTGTAGCCGATCGAGCCTCTTTAACTGCCTTTGCTTGATAGATTAAAGTGCCAATCCAAATCTTTATCTTTCTCGTCAGGGGCTTAGGTCCCAGATTCAGCAGTGTTGGTCCTCAGCTTCTTTACTTTTTTGCATGGCGGTGTTTGCCTAAGTGGGGCTAAAGGTAAGTTCTCCTAATCTGTCTCCATGGTGAAGTGCAGGACTTTGTTTCATGGGCTTCATCCAAGGGTGTTGAGCTCCATCTACGTGAGGAACCTCTTTGACTCCATCTAGCTTAATATGACTTAGGGACTGGCTTCATCTTCTTCAAAAGGTTTTTCTTTACCACAGTTTGTTCCTGAAACTTCTCTTTCAACTCACGAGTGTATCAAAAGTTTCCCACTTCTTTTCCGCCACCACCTTAAATAAAGGTCCTGAATGCTCGCACATACTTTTATTCTTGTCTTGATTTTTTGGTTGCATATTGTTTTCACAAATAGGTATTGAAAAAGGGTACAAACTTTCTGAGCCCCGTATAGGAGATAGCGAGTAGGGGTTGGAGGGGGCTACGACATGCAGCCTTCGGCAGTATTGTTCACGCCATATCTTAAAGGTTTATCCTTCAGAATCATCCATGGACCATTGCATTGCCCTCGACTGTTTATTTAGTATTATAACCATATTTAGTAGAAGTCAGGTAGCCTGGTTATAGACGCTGGGACATGTAAAATATATTCTATGGAAAGCCTTTCTATGATTTCGAATGATGTTCATTTCAGAGAAATCAGTTACAATCAGAAAACCCTTTGGATTAAATGGACTCAATTACTTAAAATTACATAAAATAAATTGGAGTGGCACCGAAAAGTTTTTCGCAACAAATGTTTTGTTTAAAAGCCCAGAAAATTTTATGACTTGTTGCTCAATAGAATTGCCTTTTTTATATAGAACCGTTGTCACATATTATACAATATATATTTAAACTATAGAAATTGATCTAGCCATTTTTGAGAAAACTTAATTTTTTTCTTTTTCATTATTTGTTCTAATCATGCCAACCTGTTATTTTATAAATAGCTAATTATTTTTGTGTTGATTCAAATATCTGACAGACTCTTGCGTAGTTGGATGATGTGATTATTTTTAACTTTCAAGGGCGATTGGTGTAGTTATTTATCATTAAAAATTTGTTTACGCTGTTTTAGAGGAAAACAGATAAGATGTAGCTTATCTTATACATGCAGAACAAGCGGCAAGCTTGTCCTTCCAAGATATTTACATTTGATAATAGTGAGTAAGAAAAAATAAAATTGGTTACGACTTAATTTAAAACTGATGTCAGAATTTACACAATCGTTTCTACGCTTTAGGATGACCTATTTTTATCAGAAAAATTTGTAATGACTATTACAGAAACTCCTCAAAATATGTTTTTATCAAAAAAAGATTAATATTAACGTTATGATTATTGATGTTATTATCATGTTGTAGACATTCTTTCCCAAATGAAATGTCTTTATCTGACCTCACTTCCAAGAGGAAATACCATTTCGAGAAATATCTTCCGACGCAATTAATTTAATGTCTACCTGTTAAAGGCAAACTGAAAGATCTTTTAAAAATGGAAAAGACTTCCTAGGACATGACTTCGCACAAGAATTCAAGTTCTGGCGATAGTGGATAATTCTTCCCGGGCAATCATTTCCTACCTCCAAAGATGCATTCCCAGAAAATCACATAGCATTTTTAAAAAATAGGACTTTATGCCAGAAAATATTGAATTATTCCAGAAAACCATTTCACGCATTCAGAAAATATAAGATGCTCCAAGGCACCCTTGGACAGGTCTTTCAAAGACATCTTTCCCCTGGAAATCATTTTCTACCTTAAAAATAGAAGTTGCTGTAAGCCAACGTTTGTCAGGCATTCTTGGGTGGAAATATTTTTTTTAGGAAATCTCTTTAAAAGTCTTCCTAGAAAATTACTTCTTACTTTAGAAAAATTAATTTCTGCTTTTAAAAAAATATTTAAACTTTTGAGGCACTATTGGAAAAGTCTTCCAGGGACAAGTCTTTTAATTTTTTCATTCAAACCCTTTTTAATTTGAAAGTGAATCCCGCAACCCACGAATCTTGATAAATCGGAACAACTATGATTTTTGAAATTGTACAGAATTCCAATTCATCTTGGAGATTTTGAATTTTTCATCGTTACTTTCGAGGATCTTTAATAGTTTAAGGAATTTAATTAGATTTGTGACAACCTGTATGGACTCGGCGTGATTTCTAAGACTTCCGCGATCGCTCGTGGTTTGAATTCTTCAGATTTATTCAAATTTCTTAAAAATTCTGGCAATAAAATGTCTAAAAAAATCTTTTCAATTTTGAAAAACAAATTTTTCCAATAAAACTTTTTTGTGCCGCCGTAATATTTTTCTTGTAAAGAGACTCACACCCTTAGTAATAACATATAGTTTTACCTGCATCATGCTGATCGTGCTTCATAGTGAAAAAAAGGCAGTTGGCTTGTTGGCGCCTAAAAAGCAGGCTATTCCATTGAAACTAGGGCTCTTCTGGATTTTTACTTATTACTTTCTCAAATGAGTATTACTCGAAATTGTATGCAGTAGATGTAGATTAGAAAAGGTATAGATATAATTCTTGAAATAGTAATAGTTAAAATATAGGAAGAATATTTTTCCTATGAACTGCTAACATTCGCCAAACTATAATTTTTACGTTTGCCCACGGAACACCACTAGGAGGTTGTCAGTCAGACACAAGGGGTAAATAAGTTTTATAATGAGAGAAACTTACTACCCAAATATGAACTAAATATCTTTCAAGGCAGACCAGCCATGCTTACCCAACTACGGTCAATTGAGTAACAAATTACGACATTCATATTTATGTGCTTTAAATAACAGTTATGATTTTTTTTAAAGAAAAAAATATGTACAACCTCTAAATTTATCTCATTTCAATAAGCATGAAAACTTCTTATTGATTTATTAAACATTATCATGATATAATATCTCTCTGAAAGTTATAGCGAAAATAGTTTGATGAATAGAATTTAAATATCCATAAATATATACACAATGATATCAGAGATGATATTGAATGGTACTACGAAGAATAGGCTATCTTTTTGTTACCGTTAATAATTAGGTTAACTTTATTTAACTAAGCTTTCAGGAGCGATAAATAACCCATTATTTCTCGAAACGTTTCCTACGATTTCAAAACTTGAGTATTTTGTATTAGAGTTTGTAATGTAATTTAGGCTCCTGTGAAATTCTAATCAAGAAATTTTAAAAGATTTTATTTCTTTGAACACTTCTACGTATTTACTCAATCTTATATAAAATGGAGTTAGCCTAATTCTTAACGGTAACGAAAAGATACCAGTTTATCCCTATCTATTTTGCGCCGCTAAATCCGAATTCAAAATCAAAATTACCCCTACACGGCAGAATTTTACCCTAGAATAGGGGAAATGTGCAAAATTTAGAGTTTTCTGGTTGCTCTGAACTCAAACTCAAAATTACGCAAAATTACTATGCAGTGTTACAAATTTTCCCCTAGCCTAGGGGAACCCATGCAAACCTAACAAAAGCTTCTTACTTCACGGAGGTAATGGACCTATGCAACAAAATTTGATGATCCAGATAGAGTTTTGTCAATAGCATCCGTCAAAATTGATTTTACTTTTATTGACCTCGAGGTTTTTAACCTTAAACAAACCTTATTGTGCCTCCTTTTTTTTTCTTACCTTTGGAAACTTTTTAGAATTTAAGAAAAAATGGGAGTCATGTGTACGAATCTAAATCTAATGAATTCAGCATTCTTTATGTTTTCTAATTCTTTTGTCTAAGAGAGATCTAATATGGTTTTCTTTTACGTTTTTTTCCTCTGCGTTCAACATCGCTTTTTAACATCCAGCAAAAATCATATGCTCATCCTATCATCCCTGATAACGACATTCGATTTCTTTGATGTCTTGATGGAAGCGTTCCCCCCGTTCTTCGCTTTCATCGCTAAGATTTTCAGGTAAGTAATTAAGATGTGAGTGAAGGAAGTGTAGTTTTAAGTTCACCAAACAACCTTGTTCATGGTATTTCTGAACCATATTTTTTTACTAATTTCTGTAGTCATTACTTTTCTGGTTTCCTTAAAAATTCTATACAACTTTTTTAAAACTCAGCCAAGCAGCTTTTTCGGTGTCATTCATATATTTACTAAATTCACTGTCTTTGAACATTTGCCGGATTTGAGGCTCATCAAAAACTCATTCTTTTACCTTGGCGTCAGATAAATCTGGAAACTTGCTTCCTAGGTATGCAAAACATTCTTCTTCTTTGTCTAGTGATTAAACAAACTGTTTCATCAAGCCAAGTTTGATATTAAGAGAAAGCAAAAGAATTTTTGTAGGCTCAAGCAATTGCTCGTATAAGATATTATTTGAAACAGGTTCAAGAGATGACCTTTTTGCTATTTTTTGTGTCTGAAGTGACGCTTGCGATCTTCACTCTCCCAGAAGCACAAAAAGCAGGGATATTTAGTGAAATCTGATTGTTGTCCTAACAGTATAGTTACAATTTTCAGATCTCCAGAGTTCTTCCATTGAATTACCAAATACTTAATCAGACTCAAAACCTTCTTAAGATTAATGTACTCTTTCTTCAGTATAATGGAGTGGGATATTCGTACTGATGCTAGCCTATTTTTATTGTAAAGCATTACTGCTTTAAGACTTTGCTTTGAAGAGTCAGTGAAAAACCTCCACTCATAATTTTTATAAATATTTGGTTTTAGTTCATTCATGAAACCCTTATCATCTGAACAAGAGACTAAATCAGTCTCCCGAGAAAAGTACTTTGGAAAATCTATTTCTCTCTTTCAGTATACGGTAAATTGAGTACATTTTGTTAACAAATTTATTTTTTTCAAATCTGAGGCCAAGTAGCAGCATTTTAAGGCAAACCTAAATTTCTTATAAGGTCACTAGATTCCTTTTGCGCGTAGAGTTCGAGCGGCTTTTGTTCTCCTTTAAGAATAAAGTCATCTCCACTGTTGTAATTGTCAGTATCGTGTGTGCAATCGTCACTTTCATATTCCTCACCTAAATACGTTTGAATTGATGTCTGCTCAAGTTAAGAAATAACATTTTTTTCGACTCTTGCGATATTTTGATATTCTTTGATACTATCGATGTATTTTAACATGAGAGAGATGGCTTAAGTACGCTGGAAGCATTTGCATAGTCAACATTTTTTGTGGTCAAATTGTTGTGCCCAAAGATGTTATTTTTACAAAAATAGTAATCATTTTGATTCTGAGGTTTAATCCATATCGTCTGTGAACTGAATTTCATCTTTTTTGTTTCGTTATTACGACGTATGCTGCTATAGCAATTATTGCATATGATCTTAGGTGCCAATTCAGTCTCTTGATTTTTAATTTTACGGTCAAATTCGGTCGGACTCGGATTCAGAAGCCTAAAATAGATAAGGATACACTGTTCAGGTGCAAAGTACAAACAAATTTTTTTTTTTGGGCCTGTGTTATTATTGATATAAGAGATACAGGTATTTTGAGTACACGAATGCATTATTTCTTCTTTTCACGTAGATTACATAATTGTCATATTTGCTGCGGGTCAATCACAGTAGTACCAGTTTTTGAGGTCAGCTTAATCATGAATTTAGAAGATGTCCTAAGTTGAATAAAAATACGTTTAAAATGAAACGAAGCTTTCGATGACAGATATTGTTGAGGTTGTAAAGCATTGTAAAAAATCTGTTTATAAATTGGGCTATAGTTGCTATTTTCCAATCATATAAAGTCAAGGTTGGAACCATTTAGTTCAGTTAAATTGTGATTGATACCCGCACCTTCCGGGCATCTTATAGGCTGACCGAGCCAATTATATTTGATGTTATTGCTTTGTGCGGATTGAGCCAATTTTCGCATACAGATTTTGGGGTGACGCGAATCATCCATATCGAAGTCATGTGCCGCCCAGTTTAACGCCATTTTTATAATTTGACCAGACACACAAGTTAATTATAATTCTAATCTGACTCTAAAGTCCAGTGTGTTTTTTTGGCAAACCGAAAAGATTCTTGAAGAAACGATCCTGTACCTTTTCGTACACTTCTAAGCAGTTCAAACCAATAATATGAGCCGCATATATTAAGGTACTCCTAATAAGCGCGTCCTGTATTTTAATAATAAAACGCCAGTAGGAACATTTAGTCCGGATTAAAATGTTGTAGACCGCTGCCGAGGCTAGGTTGGCTCGGCTGGCTGCAGTCTGAGTTGCCAAAGAGAACACTCCTGATCTAGAGAAAATCGTACCAAGGTAATCAAAACAAGAAACAAACTCCAGATTGCTACCTTTATATTTTAAACCAAGGAGTTTTTCACCAATTCGGCCTTTTTTAAAAATATTATACTTAGTTTTGACTTTATTAACCGTTAATTCATTTAAATTGCAATATTCATTCAGGGCATTAAGCTTTCTAATAGCATCAATCTTGGATTCGGCTAGAATAACTAAATCGTCTACATAAATTAAAACCATAATATCTTTGTCATTCAAAACTCTAAGGCCGAACAAACCTTTTCCCCTAAAGAAAATCTTAATGTCAGAGATTAAGATGTCAAATATTATGGAATTTAAAGTTTCACCCTGCAGGACTCCCTCCGTAATAACTAACTCATCTTAGACTCTATCCTCAACCCTTACGCGAGTTGATGCTCTCTTATATAACCTTTTCAGTATCCTAATTATTTTCAAGCTAACGCCTAAATCATGGAGTTTTGTCTAAATGAGGGCATGATTGACAGAATAAAACGCTCTTAAAAAATCGTTTACTATCGCATAGAAGAGTCTGTTTTTTTTTGTAAATATATCTGTGAGATTACGACCAAATTAAAATATTATCGACACAACCTCTGTTCCGGCAAAAACCCGCTTGCGCTTCCGGGATAATTTGGCAAAAAGACTCCCATTTCTCTAATCTGGCTAGTAAAATCTAAGTGAAAATTTTTAAATGTAGTTTAGGAGAGCTATCGGTCTAAAGTTATTGGGGTCAGAGAGATCATGTTTTTATAAAGCATATGCGTCAAAGCTTTTGTCCAATAAGTGGCAAGTATTCATTTTCAAATATTTGGTTAAAAAGTAACTCAAGATACATGAGCCAATTAGGTGGCAAGTTTTTATAAAAACTATTTGAGATCTGAGCCGGTCCTGGGGCTTTATAAGATTTTGTTTTGTTGATTGACAGCATAATTTCGTTTGTTGTAATGCTACTATGTAATAACGGATGTCGAACATCCGTAAATAAGGATGATAACAGGCGTCTCTGCGGGAGTGTAGAGCGGATGTAATTTTATCAATGTTTTGTGGTGATGACATTTGATTTGATTTTCCGTCCCCTAAACTTATTTGCGATTTCACAAAAGGTCTTACTATTATTACCCTTCTTAAGGCCCGCAAGAATACCTTTTTCAAAACTTGATTTTTTACATTTGATTAGAACTTGGTACGATTTTTTAGCTTTGATATAATTTGATTTAGTCTCGTCAGAAAATTTAGCCCTGCTTGAATTTTTTAACGAGCTGTGTGATACAATTTTAGCTTGCTGACAATCACTATCGAACCAGGGCTTGATACGCTTGTGTTCGCTAAAAAAAAATTTTTGATTCTTTATACATATAGCTTATCTCGCACTATCAACAATTGCCTTTGTAAGATTCGAGCTTAAGCAGTCGATAACGATTTTGTCAAAATTAACTTTAAGCTTATTTGATAAATAGTGCTCACTCGAAAACCTTTCCCGCTTGCTATCATCCCACTTGAGATAGGACGATGACTTATTTTTGTTTACTTTCGAAATGCCAGGTTGACTAATCGAAGCAGGAAGACAACAGGAGGACACCAAGACTGGAAAATTATCTGAAAGGGGTACCGAGTAATCCTCAGGTTTAGTAAATAGAATTACTTATCTTCCATCGTCTTGACCGGTCTCTGTCCCCTCCTCTTGTGTACAGCATCTTGGCTATCACGATTAATACAAAAATCAGTGTGAGTGAACATCTCAGGAGGGCCTTGACCCAAACACCCTACCCGACAATTAAAATCACCATAAATAATGGTCGCAGCATTATTAAATTTATCTGATAATGCGCTTAAGGTGTCTTTAAAAAATTCTAAAATAACGCTGATATCAACCGTTGGATTAAAATAACAAATTCTCAAAATGAAATTTGTCCTATTAATGTTAGTGCCTCGTACCATGATCCAGTATTCCGTTTTATCAATAAGCTCGCAATTTAAATAGGACTTGTTTATGAAAAGGGCGAGACCACCACTTGCCCTACCTCTTGACTTTTCTTTTAGAGCAAAAAAAAAAATAATAATGACCGTTATGCGTTACATGAATATTTTTTGGTACCTGAGTTAGCCAGGTTGCGACGATACCTATCACATCAAAATTATCTAAAGTAATGCTAGAATTTAAAAAATCTCACGTAACCATGACAATACCAGAAGATAAATTGTGACGCATTTGCGACTAGTCCATCAGAGTCAATGTTAGATTTTCAAATATTTTATTTGAGTTTGAGAATAATGTTTCTAAAACTAGAGAACGCAAGAGCAAAAAATAATCTGGAAATGGAGCTGAATAACACCACAGCTTCATACGTTTTACTGGTTTTGGAAAAGGCAAGCATTGGATTATGCTTCGGCATAATTTTTAGATGCATTCTTTAAACGCCGATGGTGGCTTTACCGTTCGAAAATACTAATAAATATTTGAAAATTCACATTCAGAGAGAAACTACACAAAATGCGAAAGAATTTTTAAAAAGAAATATGTTACATCTCAGGAAGGTGTTCTAATTTGGTTCATACTTCTTATTGACAAGATGCATGTATCATAGGGTACTTTAATAAAAAAATGGTTAATGATAAAATTTTTAATATTTTTTGCAAGTATATAAATAAACAGCCACGCTGCGATGTACAAAAATAAGAACACATTCATTTGATATGATAGCATTCAACATAATCTAGAAAATGTAGCATTTTAGACACAGGTTAATAAAGCGCGAAACAAGTGATAAGCATCCACGCTTATGCAAGCCGTTTTAATCAAGGAAAAAATTCCTGGTTGGCCAAAGCCGTCAAAATGTAAAATTTAAATTCATAAAAGTTAGAGCTATTAAAAACTTCTAGCCAAAAATATAAATCAGTGCTACGCGGCCTTCCTCAATTATTTAAATTGAAGAAATAATCGATAAATTTATGTATGTTCAATAACTTTTACTGTTATTTTTAGCCATTTTTAATAATTAATTTTGCACTTGTTATTTATATATCATACTCAAAAAACTTTTACTTACAAATAAAAAATTTTTTTAATGAAAAAATTTCATATTTCGAAAGACTAAGAAGCTAACTAAACATGAACAATCCTAAAAAGATGTTTTAAATTGAATTTAGTGTGAAGAATTGTTGTGTGAAGGCCATCTTGAAAAACTTTCTGATTGGAACATTGTTGCCTACTGGAAATTCCGCGACTTCAAATGCTTTCAATTCTTCTACCGCGCTAGTAAACATGTTTATTTTCGCCCGTCTTAGTTTACCATTAACATGCATATATATTCCACGGAAAAACTGGTGCTTGTCTGTTTTTTCAAATAATGCCCAGACGTCACCATTGGCTTTTGATAATACAATCTGTTTTTCGGGTGGCACGGGAATAACCGCATTATTTTTTATTTTTAAAAGAATTGGGCTATTCGGAGGAAAAATATATCTTCTAAGTTCGAATATTTGGGTCTCATTCGTTTTGAGAATAAGTCGGACATATCTAAGTTCTTCTAATGTATATCCAAGTATGAGAGAAGGATTTCTGGCTCGAGGAGACCTCGACCTGTCGTGAATAGAAGGCTTGGAAGGAGATTCTGCAGAAGAAGTAGGTCTTAAAAGAGGAGGAGTTTTTTCTCGGGAATTTCTATTAAGAGAAGAAGAAGAAGAAGAAGAAGATCCGTAACGAGGAACATTAGGGATAGGGTCACCATTAGGCAAACAATCGAACTGCAAACCTAATTCTGCAACAAAAATTATGAGTTATAAATTTGTTCGTAATTGTCAATGTACTTGTCAAAATAGTTGTCAACAGTTTGCAAGGTTGCTATCCAATTTTTTTTCTCACGAGATAATTCTTGATAAAATGGACCTATTGAAACTATAAAAATAGAAAAATTGTCTTTGAAAACAAAAGAAAATAATCAAATCTCCTTCCTTTTCTTTCTTATTTCTTTCGCCTTTTTTAGTTTTGTTATTATCTAGTTACAATAAACAAATATTTCTGAAAAAAAAATATCAGCGTATCGGCACTTATACGGCACCCTCATTAAGGCAAAAAAAATGTAAAGATATTCGACCAAACAGGAACAGCAACGAAACCACGATGCTCTCTTCCTGACACCCTAGATTTTTGTTGATGCTCGGATGTCAGGAAGAGAGCATCATAGTTTCGTTGCTTTTCCTGGCTGATCAAATAATTTCTATTTTAATGTGCAGAATTCCTTAAAATAAAGTCAAGAGTCCAATGACTAAATTGGGAAGAGCACCATAAAATCACTTTTGAAAAAAAAAACAAAAAGGAGGAAAGAAAAATGAGAATGCATCCATCCAAAATACTCTTTCTTCTCTTTTTTATTTATATTATTTTTTTATTGTTATTATCATCAAATGACAATGCAAAACATTTCTAAAAATAATCACCAACGTGTCGGCACTCATACAGCTTCCTGTCCAGGCAAAAAAATTCGAGAATGCAGTAACAGCAACGAAACCACAAAGCTCTCTCTCTCTCCCTGATACCTGAGAATCAAGTAATGGTCAAAATGCTAACCAATTATAAACATACCCTCACCGGATATTTCAGGTATGTTTATGATTGATTTTCATTTAACCCTCACTTGATTATCAGGAATCAAACAGAGAGCATCGTGGTTTCGTTGCTGTTCTTACATGCTCAAATTTTTTTGCCTTGATAAGGGTGCTGTATGAGTGCTGACACGTTGGTGATTACTTTCTACAATTTTGTTACTGTTATTTGAAAACAATAAAAATAAACAAGATGTAATAAAAAAAAGAGAATGAAGGGGATTTGGTTGGTTGCCGTCTGATCTTCTTTCCTATTTTTTATTTTTTTTTCAAAAGGGAAAATTTTTTTTTCTTTACGTATCTGTAGTGGAATTAAAAATGCCTATGTTAGAATCACTGCTTTTGGCTAGAAATTCAACTACTTAGAGAAAAATTCGACTTGAATTTTGAAAATTTGCTTTTTAGATTCTCATTTTTATGACAAGGTATCGTTTTTATGTAAAAAAATGAGTTGCGCGGAATACCTCCAATTCCGACAATTTTATTTTTGGGTCAAACAGCAAGATAAGAAAAAAAAAATAAAAAGACAACTACTGTGCAACAAAAAGTGATCTACCAATTTCTTGTGAATCACTTTTTGATAGAACGCGTAGCTTTTGATTATTTGTAAACAGCAATATTAAAAATAAAAAGTTTAAATTTTTGGAAAAAAGACACAAGGCACGAAAGAAAAAGAATGGAAACAAGTATAATTGAACAAAAGATGCTTACCCAAAAAGGATTTACATATTTTGGTTATCAGTAATCATTATTTAGGACGAGAAGCTTTTTTTTAATCGTAAAAAATCCGTATAAAAAGTCTTTTAACCAAATGATAACTGAAAGTTTTTTTATAAACTCTTGGTATAAAAATATATTAAAAATAATCAAACCTTTTTTGGAAAACGGACACAAGCTACAATAAAATTCTATTTAACAAAATTTGTCGCATAATTTATATCTTACAAATACTTAAATCCGCCTTAAATCTATGATGCACATTTTCAGCTTAAATTGTGAAAAAATAAATTTAAAAAAAAACTACTTCAAGTTCATAGAAAAATAAAAAATGTTACAATACAATGTTTAAACAAAAATATTTTTTTACTAGGATCCGCACCTTTTTTATTATAAAAAGAAGACAGTGCAAATACTTTTATTTGAAGCTAAGAAAAATATCTAATGCTACATAAAAAAAATATTAAAGTAATCACTGAAAATAAAATTCATTTTTTATTCTGCAATATCTGAATAATCAGACCCAGACCGCGTTCTTTTTATTTATTCCTTTTCACACATTTTTGAAAAAGTTGAATATTTCGAACCCTGAAATTTCTTCAGCTTTAATTAAAGAGATATACTGCATTTAAAAAAAAAATATTTTGCAGTGACGTTTAGGCGCAAGAAAAATTAACAAAATTGATTATCAGCCCCTCTACAAGGGTTGTTAATGCATGGGGGGAAATTTATCAATGACATCCCGTTTTTTCAGTTCAGAAAAGAATTTTTCAGATATATTGGGGGGAGGGGGAGGATGGCAAACCGATTTTTTATGCCCATAGATGCAATAAAAAATATGCCCCCCATTAAATCTAAAAAATTCTTTCCCAAACTCTTTGCTAGCTATTGGCTTAAAGACGGGATACCACTAATAAATTTTCCTCAAGGCTTCAAAAGCCCCCACAACGGCATAGAACTTTATCCAAAAAACATGTTTTTTGGCAATTTTTGACAAATTCTAAATAAGGCAAAAAATTTTGTTGCAACTTATGATTTTTGATTAATATTCAGTAGCAAATACTTTAAATAAAAAAATGGGCCATAACGTTCGCAGCATTGGAAAAGTTTGTTGGAATTTCCAAAAATTGTAATTTTTAATGCAAAAATGGAAACAGAAGATCTTCAATGATTTCAAAATTTTATTTACTTTTTCCGGTTGCCAACCCACAAATATTTTTTGTTTAGCTTAAACGATTCAAATCATTTGATAATTTTCACTCCGCCCTACTGCGCATGTCTAAATTTGTACAAGTATAGTTGCACAAGCTTCGAAAAACGTTACTTCAGGTTAAAGATATATTAAATAATACGGCTATCATTTAAACGAAATTTTTTTCAATAAACTTTTTACTTCTGAATTTTATTATTATATTTACCAATATAATCGAGAATCACCGCAAAGTATAAAATCCAGACAATCCCCATATTTTCTAATTATAAGAAAATTTTATTTATTTATCAACGAAAATTTTGTTTAACAACCAAACTGATGAATATTCTACTGCTTGATAAGCTTGTCTAGTCTATACTGATGTCGTCTTCTCTTGACATAAAGGAATAAGTTTTACGCTTCTCAGATATTTACATTTGATAAGAGTCAATTCCGAGGAATACAATTCGTTAACAAATTTTATTAAACCTTATGTCACCATTTATGCAATGTTTCACGTTTTAGGCCAAACTGATATTTACACGGTATTTATATATAAATTTTTGCCGGGTTGCACAATATGTTCTGCTCTGTGAAAAATATTACCATCTCTATTTTAAGCCAATAATAATTACAAAATGTGAATGTTTCAAATCGATTTTAACTCGGTAATGTTTATCTTTCTATTGTTATATAGTGACCCAATGCTATCAAATTACCCTTTTTATTTATTTATTTATAAATGTGGCCTTGAGAAAAGAAGCAAGAGAAATGAGAAGACTATCAGAGAAAGCTGACTGCTGTATTCGACGTCCAATACCATGTTTTTAATTTTACCTTTTTTTATTATAGAAATCCTGTAGAAGTGTTGTAAAATTCCAAACATTTTTTAAAGTGTACTTTGAATTTTGTCCTCATCATGTAATAAATTTACGGTAAACATATCACTAAAATAAAATTTTTTCTCTTTTGGAAATTTTATGTGATGATTAGGATCTTTTGACCTTCGCACAAAAATGCCATTTTGTAAGTGAATTGTTAATTGTTAATCGTTTCTAAAATACTACTAGGTTACTAGGTGATTACTAGATTACTAGGTGTTTTCTGTAACCAAGCACGCCAAAGTCGTAAGAAATCTACAGAGAACCATATGTAATAAATTTGATCTTAAGCGCAAATAGTTTTGTCGAAGAAAGCTCTTATTGTTAAATCAATAGTCTGCAGAAAAGCTTCAGTAGCTTAACTTTCAAGAACATTTTCCTTCTGAAAATTGCGTGCTGATTAAGATTGACTCTCGTACAAAAGTTTACACATTTTCTATCATCTCGTCATTAAGATTTTCCAAGCATTCAGCATTAGCTGGGTTATTTACCTCCAATTTTTTTTTAAATTCAGAGTTACAAATGTTGCAACTTTGTTCTTTAATTTGTTCCAAAAAAAGTTTAAGAAATTCTCGGATTTTAAAAATCATGTTTCTGATGTTTAGCGATCACTGGGATCTCCTGAATTTTGACTCTGAAGCTGCTGACTTTTTAAACATTGCAAAAATCCAAAAGAGCTTTGCTATATTTCTGAATCGTACTGAATCGTCGCGATTCTGAACTGATTTCTAATTATATTTTAGAAGTGAAAAGCCCCTCAAAAATTGCAGTGTTCAAGAAAGGAAATAGAAACAATTTTGACTAAGATTATAGACTTACAATAGCAGAGGCTTGATGTTCTTACTGCTACACAATATTGGTACAAGAAAAGTATTGAAAGAAGGCAACAAAATCAAAACATACAGGCAGATAAAAGAAGATTCTATCGTGAATTCGTATGAAGAAAAATAACCAACTGGTCAGGTGTTTGGGGAAAGCTGATAGAATCAATTTGGACACTACGTGGTTCCAACTAAAGAAAGCGAAATCAAGCAATAATCCTGAAATGCAGCTGTCTAACATCACAGCTTCATATGTTTCACCAGTCTTAAAAGGGCAAGCATCTGGAAAACTCCTGGTCTGGATATTGTGCACAACTCCTAACTGAACCATGCTTCTAATTGTGTAGCTGCAACATCATCGCAAAATATTTGAAACATGATGATGCTTATCTGGACGCTTATCTGATGCTTAGATGCTTATCTGGAAAGCTCCTGGTCTGGATATTGTGCGCAACTCCTAACTAAATCATGTT
>JAAAKG020001347.1:0-21815 GCA_010014905.2 Druon quercuslanigerum
TTATTAAACATTTTTTAAATGGATCTATTGTGAAAATAACACTGTCGATTTTTCTAATAGTGTTTTTCTGTTTTTTTAACCAATTAATTTTAATTATCGAATAAGAATTAATTAGTTTAATAATTATGAAAGATTAGACTCGGAATGATTTAGGTTTTTTTTTAAAGAATAATATGCAGTTGTAAATATTTCAAAATGCGGGGTAAAAGAATATGGAAGACTTTCAAACATATTTTTTAATTTTTCAGGATCTACCTATAAGAGAAAATTAAAAAAAAGTTCACAAAACATTGTGAATTATTTCCTAACAATTTTTAAAAAGTGTGTAGAAGATTTTAAAGCAAAATTGTGCAATTTTGCCATATCGCATAATTTAAAAAAAATTTGAGTAACCTTAAGAGATATTCAGAAGTTTTAAAGCGATTAAAAAATAATTAAAAATTGTAAAGATTTCTGAAGAATCTTGTAAAGATTCACGAAAGTGAAAGACATTTTTTCAGGTTCCTAGAAAAAATGAAAATGATTGTTTACTTCGAAAAATTAATTTTAAGAGATTATTTTAAAAGACTTTAAAGATTTTAAAAATTGTTCAAGAAGAAAATGCAAGATTTTAAGACAATTTTTTGAATTTTACACAATAAATAAAAATGCTTTTAAACATGTCAAACGATTTCCTGTACTTTCGTAAAAGAATTTAAAGATTCTAAAGCAAAATGTTTCAATTTGATAAGATAAATAATTAAAAAATCGAGTCAATTCAAGAAACATTTAGTAGAATTGAAAAGATTCAAAATGAATTTTAAATTTTTAAAGATTTTTAGAAATGCAGATTTTCAAAGTTTTCAAAACTCAACTTAAGGAATTTTACAATTTGGAAAAATTTTAAGAGGATAAACAAATTTTCTTAAAATTTCTAAGAAAATTTAGAAGATTGTAAAGTAATTTTTTGAAAATTATTTCTTGATTCCTTCCCAACTTCTAAAAATCCTAAACATATTTTTAAAACACGCTAATTGTTCATGATGTTTTATAAAACCCCATAAAATAAAAAAATTTATTTAAAATCTTCTGGATTATTTTCTGTCACGTCTGAAATATTCAAAAATCTTTTTTTTTTTTTAATTTTTTCAACAATCTTATATAAATTATATAAAAACAAATTTAAAAACAAAGTGATAATACTAATTTGCTTAAGCTCAATTCTCAGAATTTAATTTTAGCATTCATTTATTAAAACACTTCGAAAAATAGTTTTCGATTAATTTGAGTGTAGCCAAAGATAAAAAATATTACTTAATGATCTTTCTTCAAGAGTGACTATACAAATGTTAAAATATTTTATTTTTGTTGCCAAGTGTATTTATATTATTTATTATGATTATTAATGATATTATTCCTTGTTTGCAATATACAGATATAATAATTATATTTATCATAAAGTGGCATTATATAAATAAAATTATATTTCTATTTCTGAAACTTAAATTTGCCGAAATTTAAAAATGCTGAAAATACTTAATAAATTATTAATTAATACATAATTAAATAGTTTGCCATATTCATAATTTCATAAATAGCTTATAAATTAATAATAATTTAACTATGCTCAGCAGTTCTAAATTTCGGGTATTCAAAAATTTGTGGGAATTTAATAATCTAAACGAACTGTGGGCCTCTATCAAAAAAGAAAGTTTTAAAAATTAAATCAAATTAATTAATTTAAAATTTCACTCGATGTTTTTTGAACACGTTTAAAATTATTGAACATTTGCTCGAAAGTTTTTTGACAATTATATGTAATTATTGAATACGTATTTAAATGACCGGTAATAACAAAATTAATTTTTTATGTTTCTAATTTTTTTTAAATTTTGGAATTTAATAACTCGCTCTCGAAGCCGCTGAATTTTACTTCCGGATATTTTTAATGTCAGGATTTCATATTTTTTCAATTAAAAAACTGTTCGCTATTTTAAATTTTATAATTCGGTAATAATATATATTTTCGGCAATTTTTGTTTCATTCGTGTATTCTTTATTTTTTTTATAAAGTTCTAAAGATCCATGTAATTTTTAGTTTGAATTACGTCAATTATGCCGCCTTTTCCTATATTAGACAAAAAAATAAGTAAGTACTTAAGTCACATTTACCACCTGACTATGAACTATGAAGAAAAAATGATTTTAAAGGGTTTTTCATGTTTATGCATTTTCCCTATGCCACTGCGCGGTTTTGTAGAACAACGCAGTTCCTACTAGCGCCGCCGCACGGCCGTTTTCAATGCTCATGACACATTTTTTATAATGGTCAGTAGAGTGGATTTGACGTACATCCTCCCCCTAAACTATGCGCAGAAAAGTGATAATACATTTCTAAGACACAGTTGGCTCTCCTCCTTACTATTACTTCACGCTGACCATGCATATTAATGTTGAGAATGAGAAAACTATTACCAACCAGAGACTATGTGTGCATAAGGATTGTATTTGTGCTCCGGATTTGTCATCGATTGCGAGAACTCGTATGCAATAAAGTGGATACTTTGGAAAGGCACATTCATGGCCAATTGCGTCGTGTAGCTTCGATAGAATGCAACAACACCCTCTGTTTTATATACGTGTCGGATGCAACTCGATATGCTTCGGTATGGCGAGTTGTACATTTGAAGTCGTTGCTTTACAACTGAAAATACAATCAAACATAACAAAACATAAGAAGAATTAAATGGAATATTATTCGATGTAATAATTAAACTGGACATTCTAAACAGAAGAGGAGATGTCGCCGGATGATTAGCTATTGTCTAAACTTGGGGGCGTACATCCTCCAAATTTCAGCGAATTGAGCATTTCCATTTGTGACGTCATTTCAAAATGTCCGAACACCTCAGGGACAAAGTATTGTACACATTTCGTCGCTTATATTATCTTAGTTAAAGAATTGTGCTTATTGGCCAATTCAAAATGTCTAGTGAATACTTTCTAAAATTTATCTGTTTGTAACAGATTTTTCTCTATCGTTACGTACGTTTTTTTGATTTATTTATTATTTTACATCAAACACGCTAGATTCTAATTTATTTGGGATTCTAAATCTTGATCGAATTAGAAACAGCTATTTTATCTTGGTAATATCCAATTAGATTCATGATAATAATGCAGTGAAAGCATGAGTCATACGTTATACGATAATTTAATGTTTATTATGCGAGCAACACAAATTTAATATAGCAGGTGATAATAAGTCCTAATTGAGACAATAATGCAGATAATTAAAATCTATAAATACGCAAATTATCTCACATATACAATTCACGGCATTTCTACACACAAAATATAAACAGATAAATATGAGAATCCTTTCAAATAAAAATAAAGTGACAATTTCTTCAACTCAAAATTGAGTCTCTACCCTTGTTCAGTGACGATTTAAAACATTTTAAAATCATGGTATTTTTTTAAACAGTTAAAAAAAATATATGTACAGATGGGGTTTACTAATCGTTCGGCTGATGAAGCGGTTGGACGGTTGCGTTCCCGCCTGGATTAGCGTTAGTGGAGGCGCAAAGTTCTCTCTGAGGTGGCTCATTTTGGAATTAGTTCTCCGATACAATAATAAATATATAGAGTTAGAGAATAGAAGACGCTCCCAGAGTCATCCATGCGGTTCATTTAAAATAATAGACAGATTTTGCATAGAGTTTCGTAGGCTACGGTAAACGCTAAATGATACGCTAACGAACGCCGGATAGCGGTAAACGGTAACACTAAACTCACAAAGCATGCGCAGAACCGTCATCACGTTACTTTATCGTTTACCGTAAGCTACGGAGTGCTATTCAAAATCTCCCTATTGGGAGATTTTACTTCCTCAGATATGTTTAGTGGCCGTATAAGTTGATAAAAAAGGAAGCCCATTTTTAAGTTTAAAATTATATAAAGCACCACGCTGGTCAAGACCCGCTGGTATTCGAAAGAAGAGTAACTAAATAATTAAAATACGATTTCGTTTCGAAAGCAAGGTACGCTATAGGCTTCGTCCATTATCAATATAGATCATCACAAGATGATTTATTGTCAAATACCTAAATTATATTTCGACCGCTCTTTTCAGGATTTCGGCGGGATATAATTTACGCCAATCATTAGGTATTTTCACTTCAACTATCAGCTAACTTCACTTCGTTAAAGCTGAGAGGGGAAAACAGTGAACCAAATGTATAGAAACAAACAACTTTATTTTTGTAATATCTTTGCAATTAATTATAATTACTATCATTTTATTATGTCATTAAATAGTTCTTAACAAATAAAAACTATTTTTTAAATATACTTATACAGAAAAAATTAGTTTGTACGAAGTCATTAGGAAAAATAGATCGAATCCCATGCATTTGGCCCATTTGTTTTCCCCCTCAGCAATCAACGAAGTGAATGTGTCGGGAATAAATTTTATTGCTCCCGCACTTTTCATGATTTTAGCGGGAAAATATTTACGCATGTAAAATCGCCCCGTGTTGAAGTAAAGGTCCGTTATTGTGATAAACTAAGTAAAATTGACAATTTAGAACTCTATGCTCTAAAAAGTGAGGATTCTTCCGCCCGTATTAGTGATGTTCCCACAGTGAGTAAGATCGATCTTGTATCGGTAAATGACAACTTTCTAGTGCGTGGTGAGGTTAGTATTGGCACGTTCATTTTGCATTACCTGCATGGATTCAATTACATTGGAGTATATTTTGTTTTGTAATGTGTCACTAAATTTTATATTTACTTAATAATAACGCTTATTTGAAAATTATCATAAAAATGTTGAGCTTATTGCCACATGCTTTAAAATTCAAGTTAGGAAATGTTCATTGTAATAGAAAAATCACCTTGATTTTTTCTAATGAATGTGGATGACGTTTCCAAAATTGAAAAATTATCAAGTGTTACAGATTACACATTCTCCAAGAATGAATGAAAAAATGTGAAAGCGTGAATTGTGTTAAATCCAAATGGATCTATTTTAAGTGCTCGTTGCACTTACGTGGCTGGTCTTGGGGAAGTTTGTAGCCATGCAGCATGCATCGTTTCCTATCTTTATCAGTTGGACGTCCTAATAAATAATCATAAAAAAAAACTCGTCAGAAAATATTGACTGACTTGTAACCCACTGATATCTTGTCATATATGTTGCTGAAGTGAATTGTAAAGGGAAGGCTGTTGGATTCAATGTCTAACTAAATTTTACTGAATAATCACTGGAATTAAATCATTTTCAAACACAAAGCAGTATTCCATTTTTGAATAAAGTACTGCTAAGTTAAAAAATTTTAATTCTGGTGTTTATTAAGTAAAATGAGGCAATTTAATTTGCAGGTTAGAACTAGATTGCTACAGCCTTTTGTAAAATGTTGCATTTCTTATCTGCGACTAACTCTTTTTTTTCCTGAAAAGTATATTCCATGGTCTCTTCCATGCTTGTTTGCACAACCCATAATAAAACACGAAAGTATCATTTAAAAAACCCAATAATTTATCCTCGAAAAGTACATTTCATGCGATTCAATGTATAAAATAATAGTACTATCCCTCAGGTGTTCGGCCATTTTTAAACTGTATGGCTTGATGAAAATACTCAATAACTGATTGTCATCAATGTTAAAAAACGTGCAGCCTACAACGCCAAAAGTGTTACTGACATCTGCTCTGAGTTTTGAGTGTGCGAATTATACTGAAAAAAACTCAATTTCTGTAAATTTCTTTTAGAATGCGAATTTTTGGATCGAACCTTCAGCCGGGTTCATGACGCCATCGTGGAGAAGTGTTGCTACGCAGCCAGAGGCTCCGTAAATGAGGTGATTGAATTGAGATGGAAATTTTGAGCTGAGCATTTTGTCTTTGAGAAACTCGTAGCAGGAAAAATATAAAGCGTGAGCTGGTCCTGCTCCAGCAACCATTACACCAATTCCTCGGATTGGTCTCAAGACTCCCTCTTGTCGTATCATTCTACTGAAAACTGCAAACATGCTTCCTCCTCCCCCTCCCCCTCCTCCACCAGGGCCAGGTGTTAAAGCTTGCATCCTCGTCTGAATTGAAACAAAAAAAAAATTATGACAAGGTGAGCATGAAAAACTTAGTTAAATATATGTTGTGCATCAGATAGAATTGTCCCGCTTCCCAAAAGGGTTTGTCACTGTTCCATTTGCTTATTCGTGCAACCTCATCCAATAAACAATTGAATTGAAAAGACTGTTTAAGAAATTAAAATATACAAAAGACTTTTTTTATTAAATACTTATAGACAGGAAAAATCTTGCTGTTCACTTTCTTTGTATTATCGCGTTATTTTTACAATTGACTCCTATTTTTGCAGAGCACAAGAATACGTATAATTGAAGTAATTTAGAGGCGCCAAATTTCGGAAATTAATTTTACTGGCATTATTGGATATTTCAGGAATCAGGAGAATGCTGCGCTGCTCATTAAATACGGGCCTCTTTGAAAATATGATAGCTTTAGGGAACCGTCTGGCATTTTAGAAATTTCGTTATCTACCAGTGACAGACTAATGTCCCGAGTTATCGTTCTCTGTTGTATTATGTTGCCTGCGTTTTACGCCTGCATATAATCTCTCAGTTAAGGGTATCTTTCAAAACAGCATTCGAAATTTTGTGTACTTTAACGGCATTTTCCAGAATTTATAGGGGTGACTATCAGTCCGGATTTCTCCGGACATGTCCTTATATTAGGACTTGTATGAGTAGTCATACAGAATTTTTTAGAAACTTTTCTTCAGCTCATTCAGTTCATTTTTGAATTTGGTAAATGTTCTTTTATCAGTAGATCGATTTTCATCGATTAGTCTAATCAATTTCTTTCTATTATATTCATTTCAGTAGAGAAACCTCAGTGGTTCAAAGTATTTTTCTTTGTAAGCCATTTTTTTGGATGTTTAACTTTGTTCATAATGCACTTTTATGAGCTAAGAGCTCTCAGATGCTCAAAACATTTAATTTCAGCAAGAAAAAAGTTTAAAACGGAAATTGATCAAATTATTTTTCACCAAAATAAAAAAATTATAAATATAGCAATTTTCTTTAATAAGCAGTTTACTAACATGTAAAACAAGCCAGATGACGAACATCTCCATATTAATTAAACTTTATTAGATCTAATCGAACAATAAAATTTGAAATAATAGAATTAATTAAATAATTAATAATTTGAATAGTAAATTATTTAAAATTGAAATTTAAATGTTTTTAAATAAAAAAAACGTTATAATCAAATCCCTAATAATTTACACATCTAAAATGGAAGGTACTAACACTAACACTTTCCAATTTAAGAAGTTTCAATGAACTGCAGATAAACAGAAAAATTTAGAATGTTTAACTTTGATCAATTATACAGTTCAAGGATTCATATTTAGTACCAAAAATATAAATTCACTTTATCATTTTCAATGCTTTGAATTAATGAATCAATCAGAGAATTAAAATTTTGTTTAAACTAAATTATTGTAAGCAATTTTAAGCTAGAAACATCAAAAATTGAAAAATTTAATGATTTTTTAATGAACACTTCTTAATTTAGAAGTTAAATTATTTTCATTTGAAATTGTTTAAACATCCTTCCAAAGCTTCAAAATCTTCAGAAATCTAGAAGTGGTTTACATTTTTTTTCAAATTTACAATTATTTTTGAAATATTTTAAGAAATTATAAAGAATATTATTTAATTATGTCTAGAACAAAATTTGAGTCATTTCAAGTTTTGAATAGATTCAAAATTAATTAAAAATTTTCAAAGATTTCAAATCATTATAAGAGGTGTTTGTACGGTCAAAATTCCCCATTTCGTACCATAATTTCGGTGCAAATAGCCACAGCCTAATTAAAAACAAAATGCAGATTTTTGTAGATTTCAAATAAAAAATTTAGAAGCTTTTCAAGAATTGGGAAAGGCTTTAAGATAATAAAAAAACATTTTCTTAAGATTACTAGGAAAATTGGAAATTATTTTTCACGTTGAAAAATTATTTTAAGACAATCTTTTTAAAGATTTAAAAAGGTTTCCTACAAAGGCAATCTTTTAAAAGCTTTTTAGATATTCTCTTATAATAATTATTTAAAATGAAATACCACTTTCAATTTTCCTAAGAATTTTAAGAAACACATCTTTTGCTTTTGACGCCTCTCACAATTCTTAAAAACCTTCTACATCTTTTATTTGAAATCTGCAAAAATGGACATTTTGTTTAAACTTAGACTGTGGCCATTTACACCGAAAATTTGGTACGATTAGTCGAATTTTGTCGATACACAAACTTCTTTTAAACTATTTAAAATAATTTCAAATTTTTTCTACAAAGGGTAAGTGTTTAATTGTTATTTATACTTTAAAATTCACCAATTTTACTTAGAAAATAAACATTTTTCAAGTAGAAAAATTAAAATTGTAACTTTAAAAGTTTAAAAGCTCTTCGAAATTTTCACTATTTAGGCTTTCTATTTCAAATAATTGAGTTTTAAATGTTTACTTCAATATATTTGTGTTCAATTTACTCGTCTTAAATGAACAGGAAAATATTATTAGTTTATTATTAATATTAATAGTAAATATTTTGAACGGATTTACAATCGTTTTATCAAGTTAATTAATACTTCCTTTTTAATACTTAAAGTACAGACCCAATTTAAAAATAATTTATTACTTTATATTTACAGTTTATGAAATGAAAATATTTTTTATCAAACATTTTCAACATCAAGCGCTTTTTATTTTTAATTGTTTAAGACTACAAGAACGCATTTCGAAATTCTTAAAATTAAAAATGAACGCTTAAAAATAAAAATCTAAAATGGAACATTTTTGAAGTAAAATATTGTAACATTACATTCAAATAATTATTTTTTTTAACTGTTAAAATTGAACGTGGACAGATAGTTCTTCTGAAAATTTGTACTCAAAATTTTAACTGTGCTGGTACAAAATTAATTTTTTGGATTGAAGATTTATCGTTTTAGTAAAAAATTGATCTCCTTGGTTGAAAATTTACCTAATTGCTAAAAGTTAGTTTTTCGGATAGAATGGCAATTTGTTTCTTTAATTACTTATTTTTATGAAATACCAACTATTATATTTTTTGTTGAGATTTTTTTGTTGTTAAAGTTTTACGACTTCGTTCAAAAGTTTATTATTTTGTCAATTATTGAACAATTTTGAAAAAATTGAACCCTTTCTAAATTTTTTCTCTTGCTCAGAGCCTTTCGTTGAAAACTAATTTAGGAAACATTTAAAATGAGTATCATCAAAAATAATCTCTTTCAAAGCGTCTTGTTTTTTTAATGCCTTGAATTTCTGATTATGATTCTTCCAAAACTAACCGCAACCTTGAAAAAAAAAGAGGAAAGAAAGGGAAATTCGTTGAAAATTCTCGATTTGCGGTGTTTTAGGGCTGCCCTTTAACTCTTCCTGTTTGCGATACGAGTTTCTTCCACTGCGAAAGCGGTCTATTTCAATGTTTTTTTTTTCATTCTCTCGGAAGTGGCTGCTTCTTTCAAGATGTTCCTGTCGCAGTTTAACACAGCTCAAAAAGTACTTTCTCGGTTTTTTTTTCTCTTTTAATTTTATGGTAAATTAAATTTATCAAACGTATACAGCTTTTTTTTTTGAATTTTTTCTTTACTGATTTCGTCCCCTTCCAAAGGGGCCTTCTCAGAAGTCTCATTTGATATTTCTTTCGTAAATAAAATAGAGTTAGGAAAATACTCGAAAGTATAGTTATTTTCAAATAATATGCGCATATCTTGGACGCCTTTGTTTCTTCCTAATCTTATCGCCATGACAAAGTGAAAATTTGAACATTCTAGAAAATAAAGTCTTGAACGCTGTTTTTCCCAGCTTGAAACTAGCAATTTTCCATGTTTTGTGAGAAATCTTTTTTTTTTGTTTGTTTGTACCAGTTTGAACCAGTTTGCTATCAAACTAATTTGGATCATAGGTCAAGAACAAGAACTGAATTATTATTATTATTATTATTATTGGGTTTTTATGAATAAAATGATTTGTTTTCCGCTAGAGGTCATACACTCAAGATTACTGGAAGTACCTTATAAATAAGTAGCACTGTTTTCATTTATCGCAATGATGTTTTCATTCAAATAGACAATCAATATCACTGAGAGCTGTTATAAAAGTGACATATGTTGGTGTAGGTTGCTGCTCGAAAAGAGAATCAAAAATAGAATCGACTGCACAAGACTAGTAGTGTTACATAATCTATAATTGGAATAGAATTTCAGTGTAGATAACATCGTTCATGTAATCATGATAGTGCTACTTTTCATCAACTACATATGTTTTCCATTTTAATAATTATGTACTATTGAAACCTACCATTATTTTACAAACAAAGTCTATCCTTTCCTCAAACCTATATTTGCTCTTCTAAAGAAAAAGAACTGAATAATTTTTTCCAAGTCTGTTTTTCCACTTTACTTTTAAAGAGCTAATCTTAAATCTAATCAATCATTCCATCGCAAGATTAGAAATGATCGAATCAAGAAAATGATCACAGCTACAAATAATAGTTCTGAAGGAATGTCAAGTGAAAGTCTGCTCAAACTCGGTAGGATAAATATCTCAATTTCAATCAATTATCTAGACTTGTACCATTTTTGTTTAGACCCAAAGAGCACTAAACTCTTAGGAAAATGTATCTATTTTTTTTTAATTCTTCACGATTATTACAATCTGAGTATTAAATAGAAAGCTAATAATTTCTTTATTATATAATTGTATAGTAATACTCACAAGTTACAGAACATTTTTAAATAATACAATTTAGATTTTTTATGAGAAATTTAAATTAATAAATAGAACATTTCCATCTATTTTTCTCGGCAAAAAAATTCTTTTCCATCCTAGATGTGTCGAAACAGCTAATAAGACCTTATAGAATCCAGAAAAATCTGGATTTTAGTACGTAATTTTTAGTTTCCAGGAATGTTTTGCTAGTTATTGCTAGTATAATTAGATAGGATGTCCGAGAACTTCATTTTCAACACTCCTTTATGTTTCCTTGATTGTTAATATTAAAATACCAGCATTTTAATCTTTTAAGACTTTTGAAATAGAATATTTCATAAGCGTAATTAAACAGTAATGTAGATACAAAATTTCAAATTTAAAAATTTATTTTAAACAAAAAAACGCCTTGCCTACCATAAAAGATGGTCTTTTATAAAAATACTTGAATTTTCAACAAAGGAATTAAATTTTCAACCTAAAAACATAAATTCCCAAATACAAAGTTTCACAGTTTATATTTCAACAAACGAAGATTAATTTTATACAAAAAAAAAGAATTTTAAAACTAAAAAGACGATTTTTCAAAAAATAAAGAATTGTCAGCAAAAAATTAATTTTCCACGAAATCGATGCATTTTTGCGTAACAAAAGTGAAATTTCAAAACAAGCAAATTATTATTTTTTTACCAAGACTTATCAACTGAAAAAGGTCAATCTTAAAAAAAATGGCTAATTTTCAACAAAATAGTTCAACTTTTAACCAAAGATATTAATTTTTAACTAAGAATATAAATTTCCAACAACAAAAAATGATTTCTTAAGGAAGTGATTAAACCAAATCTTTCAAACAAAATATGTGATTGCTCAAGAAAAGAAAAAGAATTTTTAACGAAAAAGTTACATTTTCAGAAACAATTTAATTTACTAAAATAGATGAATTTTTAAATCAAGAAGATAAATTTCCAATAAGATAGTTGAATTTTATGTTAAAAAAGACTTTAGTTGACTTTCACGATCAAAATATGAATTTTTAAGAAAGAAAAAAGTTTCTACGAAAATTATTGAATTTTTTATCCAACAAGATGAATCTTTACACAAAGAAGGTGATTTTAGCAAATTTGTTGAGTTCAGTCCCAAAGAGTTGGTTTTTTTTAGTAAAAAAAAAAAATTATCTTACAAAACATTAATTTTTGGTTAAAAAAAAATTTAACAAAATAGTTGAATTCTCTACCAAATAATTGCATTTGTATCCGAGAAAGGTGCAATTTGTACTAACACAAATGAATTTTTAATCAAAAACAACCATTTTTTAAAAGTTATTTTTATCCAGTAAAACTTTCAATTCATTTTGCAAAATAAAAATGGTTTACAAGAAGTAAATTTTCAACGCAATATTTACATTTTTAACAAAAAAAAAGCCGAATTTTCAACCATACAGTTGACTTTTTATCCAAGAAAGATGAAATTTCTCTTTAAAAAAATGAATCGTTAATTAGAAAAAAATGTCAAAAAAATAGTTGAATTTTCATCCAGAAAATACTTCAGTTCTCTTTTTAACACTAAAATATAAAATTAAAACAAAAAGTAACTTTTCTACGAAACAGTAAAATTTTTTAACAAGTCAGCAATATTTTAAACCAAAAATATTACTTGAACTGTTTATTCAAAACAGATGAAATTTCTTCTAAAACAGATGAATGTTAAAAAATGCATTCAAGATAATAGTTAAATTTGCATCCAAAGCAAATTCCAGTTCACTTTTACAGGTGAATTTTAAAATCAAAAAGATTTCAATTGACTTTTCAACACAAAAATACCAATTTTAAAGAAAAAGTCAATTTTTTAGGAACGAGTTATGACAAAATATGAATTTAAAACAAAAGAATAATGTTCTACGAAACGAGTAGCATTTTTAACCGGAAAACACGAGTTTTTAGCAAAAGAAATAACAAATATTGCTTAATGCACTTTTTTGTAAATTTGTTTTTAAGGCTAAAAAGAAAATATATTCTTTTTTTTTAATCTTAACTAACTTTCAAATATAATTATGAGATCAGATTTTTGAATTTTTTGTTTATTGCACTTTCAAAGGCACTTCCGTGTTAAAAAATAAAGTGCAGAAATGGTAATGTTTACAAGTTTATTTTTTATCTTTCCGTACAGAATCGAAATAAACTGGTAATCAATCGCAATCAGTCTATTGTCATCTAATACACGAAATTAATTCATAAAATTTTGTTAGAGCTGCTCAGTAAAAAAAGAAAATATTGTAAGCAGTCAATATTTGTTAATTTTATAAAAAAATTATATGAAAAATGTAAGACTCAGGCATTTAAAGGTCCGAAATGAGACTTGTTTTCGAAAAAATGGTTTGAAATCTTCCTCGAAGTGATGATAATTCAGGTAAATTTATTGTTTAATAATATTTACGTGTTATAAAGAAATTCTATAAACAAATGCATGATTCGGCGATGAACTCATGGAATCTTTTCGATAAACCAAAGGCACTATTCGGCAATTTAAGTACCGGAATGAATTAAGTTTTCAATCAATCTATTTTAAATTAGCCTAAAAGTCAAGTTTTAATTAAGAAACTTGCACTTTCCGAAGTATTTTTAAATTTCTTTAATAAATTCTATGAACAAATAGAACGAAGAGAAAATTTTCATCTTTCAGGTAAATAAAGTTACAAATAATTGAACTTTATTACAAAAATTTTTCAATTTCAAGAAATAAATAATAAACAAGAAATTGAACTATTCAAATTGAGACTCTTACATTTTAAATTGTTAAAATTCATGTTTAAAAGTTTTTCAATTCAAAAATTGTGTATTCAAATGCTCAATAATTTACACGTGTAAAACGGAAGACACTAACACTTTCCAATTCAAAATTAAATTAAATTATTTTAACTTTTATAAATTAAAGAGTTCCAATATCTAGATCAAGTTGAAAAGCTTTACAATTTTATTTCAAAATCTTCAAAAAATCTAGAAGTTGCTTTAAATTTTTTCAAATTTCATATTTTTATTTTTTCAGAACTTCTAAATAACATTTTAAATTAATTGAATTTGTCCTGAAAAATTCCCTTAAAATTTGGATTTATGAATGACAATTAAACACTTATAATTTGCAGAAAAAATTAGAGTAATTCTAAGAGATATTTAGAAGATTTGAAAAAATTCAAAATTAATTTCGAATAATTATATGAGGCGTATGTACTGACAAAATTCGGCATTTCGTACCACAATTATTTCAGTGCAAATAGTCACAGTCTAATTTAAAACAAAATGTAGATTTTTGCAGATTTCAAAACAAAAAATTTAGAATCTTTTTAAGAATTGTGAAAAGCTTCAAAAGAAAAAAAAATATTCTCTTAAAATTTTTCGGAAAATTGAAGGTGGTTTTTCATTTTGAATAATTATTTTAAGATAATATTTAAAAAGTTTTTAAAATATTGCGAAATTTCTCAAAAGAGAATCTGGAATATTTTTAATTTATTTTTTTCTAAATTTACAGGTGTTTCTAGAAATGGTAGGAAACCTTTTAAAATATTTTCTTAAAATAATTTTTCAACATGAAAAATAATTTAATTTCCTATTTGAAATCTGCAATATATTCAGTTTCAAATTGTTTTTTTTTTTAAATATTTCGTTCCAAATTACTTATCTTAAATGAAAAGTCAAATATTGCCAAGTATTAAAGAATTATTATTTTGATTAATTAACATTTTTTAATTAATTGCGTAAAAAATTGAATATTATAGATTGAATCACAGGATGTCTACTCAAACCCTGAAAAAAAATTCCCTGACAATTCCAGATTTTTTCCAGGTACCTCAAGTTTTTTCCCAGGTACAATTTTTCATAATATCGAGCCATTCAAATATTTCGATATTTATAAAAAATCGACTCGGATTATGTATACAGTTTTGTGAGTTTATACAATATAGATTTTTTTCTTAATTTTCTATGTATTTAATTAATGTGCTACATTAAATTCAACTTAAATCGATTCGAAATCCCATTTTTTCAAGTTAAAAATTTCATGTTTAAAAATATAAATAAATGTTTAACCAAATAGTTAAATGTTTAATGAAAAAATATTAATTTTCAAAATAAATGAATTTTTCAATTGAATAAGATGCTTTAACTTACATTTAAAGTTAAAAAGGAACTTCTACTAAAAAAGAACTAATGAAAAGAAATTATTCAGATTTTCATACAGAATGATGCATTTTCATCTAAAATCATGAATGCCTAGAATAATTGGAATATTTAAGTGAAATAGTTACATTCTCAGTCAAAAAAAATTGCAGCAAAAAAATACTAATTCAGGAAAAATTAGTTACACTTACAATTTTTTGTTTTATCTTATTATTTTTCAAATTCGTTGCATATTTAGAGGAAAGGAATGTAGGTAATATATTAAATTAAATTTATACCTCTTCGAAATCCTAACTTTTCAAGGAAAAATATTGCATTTTAAACAACATATGAACCAAATAGTTGAATTTTCAATTTAAAAAATATCAATTTTTAATCAAGTAATTGAATCTTGAACCAACAAAGATCAGTTATTAAACAAAATTGGGACTGTTAAATTTACAGCTGAAAAAATTGATTGTCCACACAAAAAACAACATATTTATAATCAAAGTCATGCATTTTCCACTAAAATTATAAATATTTAACTGGAATACTTAAATTCTCAACCAAAAAGATGAATTTAAAAAATAAGAAGATTAATTTTCTACAAAAAAAAAGACTCATTTTTAATCAAATTGTTTCATTTTTAGCTAAAAAAAAGTTTATCTTTTAACACAAATGATGCATTTTTATATGGAATAGTTGAAATTTCAACCAAAAAATATTAATTTTCTATCAAAAGAGATGATTTTTTTAATACAAAATTAAATTTTTATTTAAAAAAATTAATTTTCATCTAAAAAAATAAAATATTCGAATAGAATGGTTACATTTTAAGTTAAAAAAGAAATATTCTAAAAACAAAAAAGAATATAATTTTCGAATGTTACATATACAAGCAAAGTGATTAATTTTCAACTAAAATGATAGATCGCTAACTGGAATAATTTAATTTTAAACCAAAAAGATGAATTTAAACAAAATTATGAATATTTGACAAGAATAATTGACGACCAATAGTTAAATACTTAGTTTCAAAAATCAATGGTCAACCAAAGAGATGAATTTTCAACTAAAATTATGAAATAGTCAACTGGAATAGTTAAATTTTCAGCCAAAGAAAAAACAAATTTTCAACAAAACACCTCAATTTTCAACTAAAGAGATGAATTATAAATTAAAATTGCAAAGAAATTGTTGAATTTTTAAGCAGAAAGATTAATTTTCAATCGAGAAGATTAATTTTATTCGCAAAAAGAAAGAATATTCAACTAAAAACGATCAATTTTTAATCAAAAATACAAGTAGTTCAATTTTGAGTTGAAAAAATAAATTTCAAACCAATAGAAAGACGAATTTAAAAAAAAAAAATGGTTACATACAGTAATATAATGCTACTTTTGAAACTAAGAATAATTCTTATTTGTTTTCATAATTAAATTTTTTTTTAATTAAACACGCTATCGAAAAAATTTTCTGACTTAAAAAAAAAATCCCTAACAATTCCAGGTTTTCCAGGTAGGGCCGACACCGCCCTGAAACAATATTTTTAATTTAAAAAAAGTCTTCAATTATGAATAAACAATCTGGATACAATCTGGAAAATTAAAGTACACATTCATTTAAAAAATAATTAATATCTTTCTTTTTGCAGCTGATAAAACAAAATGTGTTTTTTCCGCGAAATTTTCATTTCAAACACGTTTAATTTTGTATTGCTTGAGTCTTCAAGTCAGCATTTTAAAATTCTTTATATTAAAAATATACGCTTAAAAATAAAAATCTGAAATGGACAATTTTTGAAGTAAAATATTTTCAAATTACGCATTATAAACTGAATGCTATCATAATTGAAAAAGATCACAATTCAACTAATTATTTAAAAAAACTGTTGAAATAGAATTTGGATAAATTTATCTTCTGAAAATTTATAAAATTCCCGGTTTCCCGGTTCAGCCTGATCTTTTTTTGCGAAAAAAGTTAGGTAGCGTATAATATTGATAAAAGTAAATTCTGAAACGATAAGAATTATAGAAAATGATTCAAACATAAAATTTAGGTTTATTATGAATAATTTAAGTGAGCAAATATGTTTTCATTAATTTTTTGTGAAAAAAATGATTCTCCATCTAATATCCATTGAAATAGCTTCCAAGATTTACGAGCCTCTAGAAAATGGTTAAAATTCAGCATTTATCTTTATTATAAATAATTTAAGTTCACAAATAGAACGTTTGCATCCTTTTTTGAGAAAAAATTATTTTCCATCTCATATGTATCATGATAGTTTATTAACCTTATTATACTGAAAAATATTCTTAAAACTTAACATTGATTTTTCTTTTAAATTATCTGAGTAAATAAATAGACAATTGGCATCATTTATTGATAAAAAAAATTTGCATTAATTTTTCGCGGGAAAAAATTACTCTGCACCCAATATCAATTGAAATAGCTTCTAAGGCTTACTAAACTCCAGAAAATCGTTGAAAATAAAAAAGTATACGTGTTATAAATAATTGAAGTGAACAAATATAAAATTCTTACCCACTTTACGCGGAAAAAAAGTTACTTTTGTAAATATAATACAGGAAAAAAATTTTTCAGCGAAAACAGGATGAAAATGGTAGATTTCTTCATTTTATTTATTTATAAAAAAATTGAAATATTAAGTTTCAACAACAATCTGTATTTTAGTTTATCTACTTAACTATTTTGATATATTTGGGATAGACAAGAAATTTTTGCGAAAAAGGATAGAAATATTCTATTTTTTAACTTAAAATATTAATAACAAAGCTAAAATTGAGTGTAAATAATTATCTGCAAATTATTTATAAATTCTAGAGTTTATTATGTGTGAGAAACTACTTTTATCAATATTATACATCCACGAAGAAAGGATGAAAATGGTCTATTTGTTTATTTAAATTATCTAAAACAAATTTAAATATGAAGAATTAAACTTTTCTATTCGTTAAATTATTAATAATAAAACTAAATGTAAAGGTTTAACAATTTTGTAAAGTTCAATACGTCTGATGAGTGATGAGCTACTTCGACATACAATAGAAGCCAAAGATTTGTTTTTCTCGAAAAAGTATGAAATCATTTGTGTATTTATTTATAAAATTTCTTCGTAAGGATAAAATTTCATCATGAAATTATTAATTTCTTTTTTTGTGTATTCGGGGAATATATAAATTTTATTTCCAATGAATATAAGAACTAAAAAAACGTTTTTCTTAAAAAATTCACTTTCTTCGTAATTTTTTGTTTTTTTTTTAGATAGGCTTAAAAAAAGTAAACAAAGTCAGAATTCGAGATTTGGGCCACTGAAAATTAATGGACTCATGACAATTATAGCAACGATTTAATACGTTTGTGGGAAAATACTTGAAAGCACAGAGAATCATAAAATTTTTGACAGTGCACTCTGATAAGATTTTGTTCAATTCCCTGAAAGGTGTAAAAAAAACAACATTGTAATGTTGAAAATCTGAGAATAGGGAAAAATTGAAAATGACTCAGATTGTAAATAACACAGCCATAATTGAGTCAAGACTTTATGACGAAAACTATCGGTCGACAATTATGCTTTATCAAATCATCGTGACGCAGAACTTTCGAATGACGATTGATTAATTGCATGTATTAATTCGCTTTCGAATCGTCGAATCGTCAACTCGCGGCGTGTTCAGACTTGAGAGGTTATGTAAGGAAGGAAGGAAGGAAGGCAGGCAGGCAGGCAGGCAGGCCTCGTACCTCGACCCGTTCGGAAGAAGGAAATTTACCTTGACACTATCGAGTGGATACATGATAGTGTGCTCCATGATCCCGGCGATGGCACCCGCAGTCATATGAACACCCACGGATGCCGTAGGCAGGCTCTCGTACTCGTCGGCGTTCATGATCACAATTTAACAGATTCACAAGTCACAAACTTCGACCACTTTAAACTATTTTTTCACTCCTTTCAAAAGTCCGGTAAAAAAAGTTGCCAAAGCTCCGCCCCGCGTCTTCCAAGTGAATAATCCTCGGCTGGAATAGAAATTGATAATCCGTCCGGGTTGCACCGGAGTTGGTGCACCAGGTGTTGTCGCAGACTGCAGGTGAACTGTGAAGTTAGTGGAGGTCGTGAGGACCGGAACCTTCTGCTTACTGCTACTAGTTCCAATAGGAAGTCAGTCAGTCAGTTCAGTCGGTCTCACTCGCAAGACGTCACACACATTTTCTTTGAATTGACGAGGACTTTCCATCCGCGAGTGACCGCCGAGACCAGTCTTAAATTCTAGGTTTAACACCCCTTTCTGAAATGCTCTTCCTGATGTCAGATCGGGCTCTCCAACTTTAGAGGGGCCGCTCTCCCCCTTCCATCACATTTACGGCTTTCACGTTATACTAGTATGCAGAGAGGTTATGTGGGTTATCTCATGCGATCTCATGAGAATCATGTCGACCATGCCTGTCCATGGAAGTAAAAACGGCCAAAACCAACTAAAATTAACGGCACGAATCACAAATTCCCATCTCGGCGCAGTGCTTCCAATTTCGGCAAGTTTTTGAATTGCGCTTGCGTCGCTCTGGTACTTCCGGATTAGATACTGTTAGCGCGCTAATTTTGAATACTATAACATTTAGTATTTAAATTTTATAATATATAATGATTTGAAAATGCATAAAAAGTAAATTCGAAGTCCTAAAATAAGATTTATTTCCGACGATGTAACTTAAAATAAATCACTAAAATAACCAAAAATAAATAAGGAATATTGTTTTTTTTTTGCTAATTGTAAATTAATATTTTTTTTCAATCAAATCGCATTATTTTCCATCTATCACTAAAAAATTATATTTCAGGGTGAAGAAATTACTTTTGATGCAGTTCCTAATCGTTCTTTATCATAAATATTAAATTTGGATATTAGATATATTTATATAATTAAAAATACGAGCGCTGACAGTACTCAATCATGTTGCCGGTCCGACGCAAGAGCAGTACCAGCCAGGGTTGCTTGCGTAATTTACCTTAGGAAAATTTACGTAGTTTTTTACATGTAAATTACGTATGTAATTTACGTGCCGAGTTATTTACATGTAATTTACTTTTTCAAGATGGCGACTGCCCGTTCCCATTTGACTTGCAAAGGTTTCTTAAGTTAAAAGAAATACAACATCAAAAAATTAAATACAGTCATTCAGATTAACAAAGGATAAACAATATTTACCTACATATGAGCTAGAAAACGGTCGTAGTTAGTATTTTTTAAAATACTTTTACAAATTGAACATTTTTAAACATTTTGATTTACTCATTTCTTTTCCTACACCCCCCTTTCTAGTCCACAATTTTGTTACATTAATTACATTTTTTACGCATAATACGTAACTTACGTATTATACGTACACAACTTCAAGTTACGCGTAAACGTGCAACCCTGTTCACAGCTAATGAACGCCTCTCATTTCAAGCATCCGCATATCTGTAATTAAAAATAATTATTAACACTTTATTATTTCATTAGAAAGCAATTAAAAAAACAAAACTATTTTTTAACTAAACTTATAAAGAAAGTTAGTTATTACGATAATATTACCAAAATAGGGCAAAATGAACCTAATCCCATGCATTGAGGTTCATTCTGCAAAACTAATTATAGGTGGCAGCACCGAGCTTGATATGAGGTTGCCTATAATTAAATATATGAGGGTAAATAAACTTTAAACATATGTTTAGCGCTCATAAAAGAAAGTAAATTATACTTTAATTAGAAATTATACATACAAAGGTATAAAATTTCTTTTATTGAATTTCGTATCTCATTGACAGAGGATCTAGTACTAGGCTCAGTGTTGCCTAGAGATGGGGAGTGACCGTCATCTGACCAATTTAATGAAATTTGACCATCACCTGACTGTCAGTATGAAATCGGTGAAATCATCTAATTACACAAGATTTGATTGAATTTTTATCAAGATGATTAATTAGGTTTGTTCATGATAAACGTAAGAAATTTTATTTTGCCAGCAGATATTAAATAAGAGTTTGGAATATAAAAAAGTACAGTTTCCTACTAAAATAATCACTATAGTACTTAGTTATAATGGTTCTAATAGGCGGAACAAATACTTCAAATTAAAAAAGACTGAATTTATAGGTGAATTTAGTCACGACGGATATTAAATATATTAATTTGAGTATAATTGTAGTATCTATATTTTATGCCAAACAGCATATATTTGCTATTCGTGTGTATGACTTTAAAGTGGGCCGAATAAAATTATTACATGCTTATTCCTTTCAAAAATGGATGTGGCCTAACTTTATAATTTCGGTATATTTGTTACTTTATTCATTCATTTAACAATTATTTATTGCATTAAAGTTAAGTACGTGCTGCACCTATTCATACTTTCCCGCCTTCTCACATTTTTTCGTATAGAGGGCCCTACTTGGGATTCAATAAATATTTAGGTTAGGATTCAAAAAATACCAGTTATTCCTATGTTATCTCCCTTAATTTTCACTTTTGCGGTCTGACAACCGTATAAAAATCATATCAGCTATGTTTAAATATCAATTTTTTATTATAAAGCATTGCAATAACGATAAATAAAATGATTTCAACGATTTCAATGATTTTCCGATTATCATGAAACTTCAAGAAATCGGTCAGATGACAGAGTCGGTCGGCGTCAATTTTGGTCACTTCCCATCTTTTGTGTTGCCACCTACAATTAATTTTACACAACGAACCTTATAGGTGTCTTGCAATCACTTGTAATTGCCATGGAGAATAGACATAAGGAGACCAATCTGTAATGCATGGACTTCACTGAAAACGGTCGCTTTTCTGTTGCCACT
>JAAAKG020001358.1:0-21813 GCA_010014905.2 Druon quercuslanigerum
GCATATTGTTTTCTCACTCTTTCCTTCGAACACCATAGTTTTTGTTTTATTTACGTTAATTTTGAGGCACATGCTCTGCATGCTTGCATTAAATTTAGTCAACATTCTTTGCAAATCTTCGATAGATTCTGCCATGACAACCTTATCATCTGCGTACGCTAACCCACGTACCCTTACTGTTTCGAGATCCACACCTTCTTCGCCGAAAAGAGCTATTCTTAAACACTTATCCATAAATAATATAAATAACCATGAAGACATAACGCATCCTTGTCTAACGCTTTGTATAATATTGAACCAGTCCCTCAATTCCCCATTTACCTTTACACTCGCTTTGCCACCCATATATATTGTTCTTATAGCTTGTAGGAGCCATCCATTTACACCGAGCTCTTTCAGGACTTCCCAAAGTTTACTTCTGTCTACCTTGTCGAAAGCTTTTTCTAGGTCAACAAATGCACAGAAAACTTTTTTGCCCACTCTCAAACTTTTTTCTGTGATTTGCCTTAAGCTAAATATTTGATCCGTACATGACCTTCCTGGCATAAACCCACTTTGGACTTCTCAAATCTTTTCTTCTGTTATTTTTATTACCCTACGAATAAGTATCTTTGAGAATAGTTTACTTACGGTACTTAATAAGCTGATCCCTCTGTAATTATTGCATTCGCTTTTATCTCCCATTTCTTTTGTATATTGGTATACCCCGGAAGCCTTACCATTTTTAAAGTTCTTGATTATATCCCTAACCTCAGTGACACAGACTTTCTCAATAGAGTTTTCTAATGCATTGTGTTGTACATCGCAGATGTGGTGTCCTATAGCTTCATTTCCGGATTGTCCCCTAAAATGGTCTCTGAAAGCATCACTAACCCCGTCTGCCTCATACTGCCTTTCCCCTTTGCCATTTCTTACGTTGACAAATTCTGCACTTTTAATTCCCTTCATTCATTGAATTCCCTTCACAATGATATCCCGGAACATAGTCCATGCGCCTTCTATATCTTTATTCCGTATAAGCGCTTCCCAAGCTGCCTTACCTATGCTTTCGATTATCTTATTTTGGAAATCTATTCGCACATCCAGTTTCTGTAGGTTCTCAATTTTGATTCACGTTTGTTTTGGTTTCTTGGTTCTCTTTTTTCTCCGTCCCCGACCTAAGTTAATTTTTGAGATCAGATGGTAATGATCGGTATTGCATTCAAAACCCCTCATGACCCTTGTACCTTTGACTAGCTCTCTTAGTCTTTTATCTGCAACAACAAAGTCAATTACACTGTGTCTATTTCCTTTAGAATAAACAGACCCTTTTCTAAGCATAAGCCAAGTAAGTTAAGTCTAAGTTAAGGATCAATTCTTCATATGGTGGACGTCCGTCCCACCAACTTCAGTTAATAAGGAAGGAATGGGAAGGGGGAGGGGTCTTCAGCAGCGTTGCATTAGATGGAAGTCCATGTAATCCCATCTTATAGTAGCCGGCCGTTGTTTCACTCCAGCGAGATTTTATAAGATTTGAAAATTTTTATAATAAATAATTATTTTATAGAAAATAATATTTTATAGTAAATGATCAAATAAACTTATCTTTCACTCGTCTGTTGGATATTCTAGCTTGACACCATTTAATTTTCGCGGTCAGAAGTACCTTTCCGATAAGAGTTACCGTTGATCCAGAAGATAATTACGTGATAAAGAGCTTTCTGATGCCATATTATTTCAAGATCTGGGGACTAAAAATTGAGAAAATCGAAATTCAATTTGACGCAAATTGGGAACCTGTATTAGTTGATAGAGTGTATTTTGTTATTGTTGATAATAACAAATTTATTCGTTTCACATTTATCTACCTACCAGGATTGGTACCGACGTGTGTACTCAGCACCAATTTCCTGAACAGGGCAAATTAAAATCGATCAATTCAAGACTCATGACTTATTTCATAAGCTGAAAAGGTCGAGACAAACACATTAAAATTAAGGAAAATTAAAAAGGGTAAAGAAGAATATATTTGTTAGTTCCGGTATCAAGGTTAAGTTTGAATTATAATTGTTCATGATTTATAAATAAATAGTTATGACCTTACCGAATTTGAGAATAAAATTACAAGCGTGTCATGCACACTCAGAATACCCAGAACACATACTATCGGTGTGTCCCACTCAGGCGGTACTACGTATCTCTACATACATAATGCGGCCCTAAGACTGTTTTATTACCATCTTTTCGCTCTTACGGTGGTGGCCACGACCCTGCCCTGCCGACGTTCCGAGGGAGATAGAGTCAATTGCCTAAAATGAGAAGTGCCGAATTTTGTGGAACTACAATCTTCGTACAACCGCCTCCGCTTTACACCTAAGGCCTGATATCGTTCTCCAAGATTTTGAGAAAGGAACTATATCCGCAATAGAACTCTCGGTTCCGGCCGACTACACCATCAATGCTAAGAAGAAGGATAAGGAGGAAAGATATCAAGACCTCAAAAGGGAGCTGCAACGACTGTGCCCAGAATATTCTGTCAAAGTAATTGCCCTTGCGTGCCAAAAATATACCAAGATGGATGTAGAAAGCTGTCATCCTTGGATCGCTTCGTATCCTCAAGACACACGAGGGTCGTTGTGATTTCATCGTATCCTGTGAAGACCCATCTCATAATCGCGACGCGTGGTCATAAGTGTTATTTATCGCGGTTCTACTGGGAACCGATGCCATTTTGAGATGACGGTTACTCCCAATAGGACCATACGGTAGTTATTAAACCCAAACTTGGCTACGCACACGCCAAAGGTGGCGCGTAGTCGAGTACTACAAACAGCGGACGAGGTCGTCAAAGGTTTGCTGAGGAATGACACACGATATTTTATGCAAAAATGTAATGGTTATCGTATGCGAGTGGGTGTCGAGGGTAATATTCAGAATGGGCGGGAAAGGGGTCCGGGCGGAGCCCCGGCGGGGTCGAAAGGCGGAGCCCCCGTAGGGGGTCCAGGGGCAAGGCCCCCCTAAGGAAAAATATAACCCAAAATAATTTTGAATAACTAGAACCAAAATTAAACATAAGATTAAAAGTGGCACATGAGCTTAATACCAGCCATAGTATAGACATGTGATTTTATGCTATTATAGTTTTAAAGTTATGGTCAAAAAATAAAAAAAGTTTAAGGTTATTATCAGAATAAAATACACTTCCTTACACGCTGGATAATTGTTTATTTATATACCTTTAGTGGAAATACTCGTCTAAATAATTTTTAAAATCACATGTTTTGGTTTTTTTACTTATTTTGATAATTATGTATGCGCACTAAACAGTTTTTGAGAACAATTTTGCCAGCTTGTGATGCCATTGTAAATGTTTGCGACGAGGACCTTACGATTGCTTCATTTTTTCACTGGGTTTATTTTCAGACTTAAATATTTCATGGGTTACAGAAGTTACAGTTTCACATTTTTTCGTTTCGTACACATTTAACGCGCACGTCAAAAGGTTACTAATTTTTTGTTTTATGATGAAGCGGTACGCCGAAAACAATGGCCGAGCATCCATATACTTCTTAACGACTTGGACGTATTCTTCAGCGATTTCAAGAGTCCACTTCTTGTTTGTTTTGGTTTTTGGGCAAAGTAATAACAATGAACCGACCTTCCTCTCAAGAGATCTTAAATTTTTATACCATTTAGTTCCTGACTCCTGCATGCTCCCATCATCCGGATGACTAAGGTAACCTATAATTTATTTTAATTTAAATATTACATCATAAAACTGTACTTATTTTTTTTCTCTGTGAGTGGCATTTATCGATTTCTGTGTGTTGTCACTCTCTCCCCCTCTCCCTCTCGCTCACCCCACATGATATTTCAGATCAACATTTCAATAAAAAGTTGAATTTTGAACTAAATAGTTGAATTTTCAACAAAAAATATAATTCAATACCAACCAAAAAATACTTTAAGTTTATATAAAAATAGAATAAATGTTTTTTTGTCTCTTTCTCTAGTGCCCAGTTTGTGCCAATGGTACGTCAAATCAAAATTGCAACAAAAAAGTTAAATTTCAATCAAGTAGTTGGATTTTCAACTAAAATAGATTTTAATTTCAAATAAAAAACAGTTTAATGTATTCTCGTCTTTTTGGCTTGGCCTGTTTTGTGCCAATGACACGTCACATTAAAATTTCAACAAAAAGGTTAATTTTCAACTCAATAGTTGAATTTACAACCCAAGAAGATTTTACTTTCAAATAAAAAATAGTTCCATGTCTGCTTATTTCTCTCTCTTACCCTGTTTGTATAAATGCTTTGTCAAATGAAAATTTCAACAAAAAATGTTCAATCTCAACCAATAAATATGAATTCTTAACAAAAAAATATATGCTTTTCTGGCATTTCACAAAAAAGATTTTACTTTTAAATAATAAACATTCGAATGTGTAAAGGTCTTTCCCGCCCTTTGTGTGTGTGTGTGACAGAGGGGCATGCGAGTCTGTGCGTGTGTGAAAATGCTTGTATGTTTTTTTTTACTAATTGTTACCTTCATAGCTTGGTAGTAAACGTCTGGAGCTGTGGATAACAAGCAGGTGACTTCTACTTTGCTGAATACAGCCGATTTAGTGGGCTCAAAACCGATTGCTTTTTGATGTATACAATCAAGTTCGCGTACATACAAAAGTTCTGCTTCTCTTTGAGTAGGAGAGTTTTTTTGAGCATAGAGTATATGGACCACAACGTCGACGGTTTCATTGAAGAGATCAGCATTTTAAAGTAGGCCAAGAGTGTATTCTTTGAGCACGATGTAGTTTTGTTCTCAGATCGTCATTTTGTAAAGGCCTCGTACGCTGCTTCGTACTTATCTTTCAATTTAGCAGGTAGTAAATCCACAGGGGCATTTTCTGCTTCTTCCTGCAAGTGAGGTGGTGTGCTCTGCATAAACTGTCCATATTGATCATCACTTCCCATGTTAACACAATTGGGTTGACGAAATACTCGCGGACGTTCGTGCAATTTCACGTGCTGCTCCATGTTGCCGGCCAACGTAGTCTGTACAACTGTATTAAAAAGTCTAAAAACGTTAGTTATATAAACCGCGTATGCGTCAAAAGAGGGACCCAGGCGTGACTCGCCACTTGGACCAAAAGCGTATGGGCGCACTCGATAAAAGTATCTTTTTACGGCCGTGGCTGACAAAATACCGTCCGGTTTTGCATCAAATAATTTATCTATACTCTTTTTTTAAAGAACTATTCTATAAAAGAAATATTCGAATATTTGTATAAAAGTTCTGTTTTATTTGCCAATTAAAAAAATCTAAAAACTCGATTCTATAGTCTATTTGGAAAGAAAGTTAGTTAGTTAAAGTAAATTATAGTTCTATACATACATACTAACTAGCCTATATATATATATTATTAAAAGTTTGTCATAAGGACAACCGCAGGATGTCGACCCAAGGACGACAACCTTCTGCATTTTCCCCGCAAGTTTTTTAGCATATTGTTCATAAGCAGGAATGCTTTTCAGGCTATTAACCAGTGAAAGCTTGGCGCCTCCAAGAGCGCCGATTATAAGGACGATTAATTTTACAATATCCTTGGCTATGATGTTTTTGTCAGCTGCTGCCGAAAATTCAGTAACGAACATGGTTCGCTTCTCGAAGTCAAGGAGAACTATGCCATGCCTCCAGTGTGCAACAGAAGCAATTGTCGTGAATATAAAGTTCCAGTATATGTGGCACTTCTCATTCTTTACAATTGACTTTATTTCCCTATGAGCGTTTAGCGGAGCTATATTAAGGTTAATGCCGTAAGAGTGACAGGAGATGGTGATAAAGCACTCTTAGTGCCGCATTGTGCGTTTGGATGTAGGTCGTTCCCGCATGAGTTAGACAACTAGATAGTATGTGTCCTAGCTCAAAATGTGGCGACGGTATGTTAAGGTGGAAATGACACCATCTTGACATGCCAAAATGAATCCCTCCGTGCCCGACTTCAATCCGGGTGATTTAAGGAAAGCAAAAGTTAGCCCACGCGACATTGACTGATCCTCCACGTCTCTGTGGACGATGCCGTGCATCCCCTTATCGAGGAGCTGTTCCCGGAAGTTTTTCTCCTGTGCTTTCTGAATCAGAGTTTTCAGGAGTAAGTACTGGAGATAGATAAGATTTGATGCATTCTGCTCACCCCTGATACTCAGGTTAAGTCCGAGTGTTTCAGCAGCCTCCTCCGTTTGCGACTCTATGTGTTGTACCCAAAATAATCCTGTTGTGAAGACATTCAAGATTCAATATTCCGCGACCACATTGACGGCGTGAGATGTAAGGTCGCGGAACAGAAGACTTAAGATGCATGTCACGTCCTGAATGCGGTTCTGTGGCACGCCCAAGTACGTATAAGCCTCTCCAGCGCGAAGGTGTCGAATAGCGCTTCTATCGACGAGCTAAGGTCTTCAGAGATGTCATTAAGTTTTCCTTGCTTCAAATAAGCCTTGGCGCATTTTTCTAACCCAAATTCCATTCCTATTTGCTTAGTGTATTGTTCCACAATTTCTAGAGCTACATGTAGTTGATCTTTATTTTTAGCATGGATCTTAAGATCATCCATGTAAAATACATGAGTGACCTTCAGGAGAGGGCTGATGGAGTCGCCCTGAAAGACGTCTCTCTGACAGGTGATCTTCTTAGTTGTCACACGATTCTTTCTAGATGAGATAGTAAATCCTGTTTTCCAAAGTGGTATCAATCTCTCTATGCACCTTACGATTTGCGGATGAACCTTTACACTTTCCAAAAGACAGATGATAAGTTTATGGGAGGTCGAACCGAAAGCTATCCGGTAATCAGTCCAGGCCATCTATAGGTTACGCTGGTAGGATGCTGCATCTCTGCAGACACATCTATCGATAAGCAGGTTCTTCCGACATCCAGCTACGCCTTTCTTTGAGCCGCGTTGTTCATACATTTCTTGCCACAAAGGTCCGATTCCCCCAACGATCCCATCATTTAGGATACATGTAAGTATCTTACACAGTGTGTTTAGAGAAGTGATTGACCTGTAATTCTTTGGGTTAGCTAAGTTTCCCATTTTCGGCTGGAGTACTGTGCGCCCTTCCACCAACCACTCCGGAATAGGCTCTTCCGACTTCAAATGTGAGGTGAAAATACGGGCAAGATGCTGCTGGATTGAAGAAAACTTCTTCCACCACATGGTCGTGATACCATCTGGTCGGTAGTGATAGATAAACGTTTATTTTTCAGCCTGCTGGCCTTAAAAAATTGACTTGCTTACAATTCTATTTTTACAGAATTTTCTTACAACTAACTTTTTAAAACTAACATCCCTCCACACTTATCTCTAAGCCGACCTTGCCTTCCTCGCTTCACATCGCCTCGCACGCATGCGGCTACTTTCTCGCCTCGCACGCATGACACTATTTTCTCTCTTTGCCTCGCCTTGCCAGCCTCTGCCTTCGCAACTAATCTTTAATCCTTATCTTCTATTTACGATATGTACAATCTTCTTAAATCTACTTCCTCTCCTATATACAATCTTTCCTTCTCCATTCCTCTTACTCCTTCCTTCTCATCTTCTCTATCTTACCCAACACCACCTTCACCCATGCCACTGCCCTTTTGTCTCCCCTTTCATGCAATAATACCTCCATGCTTATCCCACTCCTTTCCACCTCTTCACACTCCTCCAACCAGTGTTCCACTCTTGCATCCCCCTTCCCGCACAATTCACACATCCTCTCCTCTGCAGAAAGCCAGAACCTATTATAACTTTCTATGCATCCCCATCTCATTCTCGCTATAAGTTCCTGACTTCCTTGCTCACCTTTCTCACACAATTATTGCTTCCTTTCTTTTATCTCTCTATGCTATTCCTTTTAACCAACTCATACACCTTCCTGCCTTGCTCATGCATCTTTCTCACTTCATCCATCTGCAATCCATTCGACCTAAAATACCTTTCCCTTTCCACCTACATCCTTACACCCCTACGTCTGTTCTCCTTCTTCCAACAACATTCCCTAACCAGCTTACTTCCCCCCTCTTCCAAAAATTTCTCCTCATATTTACACGCTCGTCTCCCCGTTACAATTCCTAAACTCGTTCTTCCTGTCTCCCGCCTGACAATATAGTTCGGCGTATTCCTTGCTCACCCCAGTGTCCACTTTACATACTTTTCCTGTATCCTATTTATCATTTCATTCTCCTTACAAAATCATCTGCAAACAACCACTTTCCCAGCCCCCACACTTGCCTCATCACTATATTTGCGCATCTAACTTTCTTTTTTACATGCCCATCCACTCCCCCATTCCTCCGAAAAAGGAAGCCCAGGTACACAAACTCTTTCACCTCCTGTTACGCTTTTCCCTTCCACTTCCCCTCCCCTCCCTTATATCCCCCTTTTCTGAACACCATAACCTTCGACTTATCCGCATTTAACTCTAACCTATTTTTGTCTAAATATCTTTGCAACCTTTTCATTATCTCCTTTAAAGCCTCTTCACTCTTTGCTAGCAGTACTATGTCATCTGCACATGCGAGTGACCATATCCATTTACGGTAGAAAATTAATGTTTTTTTTACTTCTTTTTTAGTTGAAATTAAATTTTTTGGTTGAATACTTTTGGTGGTAAATTAATATTTCAATTTCAATAAAATTCAAGAATTCTCAACCAAAAAGTTAAATTTGCTACTAAAAACAATCAATTTTCAACAAAAAAATAATTTACTACGAAAAAAGAATAATTTCAATAAAATTACAGAATTGGTCACCGAAAAATTGAAGTTGTAACTACAAAAGATGAATTTTTAAACAATAAAATCTATTTATCAAAATATACGAATTTCAATAAAATTTCAAGAATTCTCAATTAGAAAGTTGAATTTTCAACGAAAAAAGATGAATATTTAAACGAAAATATTAATTTTCTATTGAAAAAAAAGAATCTTTAACAAAATTCAAGCTTTCTGAACACAAAATTTGAATTTTCAACTATAAAAAAATGTTAATTTTAAAAAAATAATATTACTTTACTATCAAAACAGAAGTATTTCAATGAAATTCAATAATTGCAAACCAAAAAACGGAACTTTTAACAAAAAAGTTAAATTTTTAAACAAAAAGATTAATGTTCTACAGAAAAAAATGAATATTGAATAAAAAACCAGAATTTTCAACGAAAAAGTTTATTGTACAACTGAAACATATTTCTGCTCAATACTAACTGTAAGTTTTGTGCGATCATGTCCAAAAAAATGGGTATTTGACGAGGCAATTTACCTTCTGATCGACAGCTGAAAGAGCCACGAGCAGGATTGCAAAGAGGGTCGGTTTCGGCATGAAGTTGTGTTGAGTGCAATTAGCAAAGAGCTTCAAGAGACCGGATACAGGTATACTAATTCATAATGTGAACATAAATTTAAAGATTGGCGGAAGCAGTATATAAGGGTAAAAGATCATATTGAACAAACCGGCACTGAACCGAAATCTTGTAAATTCTACGAAAGATACGAAGATCTATTCGGCGAGAAACCTAATGTTAAACCGATTTCTCTGACTTCCAATAGGAGGAAACGTGTTCTGGAGAACAATTCGGGGGTAGAGGGAGATTCGAGCGAAGAAGAACTAAAAAGAATTCCCAAAAAAAGAAAAAAACTAAGTTAACAAAGCTAGAGCAACAAATGAAAGTTTGGGCAGATATAATGCGTGATCAGAACAATCAAAAAAGAGAAGACCACAATAAAAGACATGCTGAGCAGCATGTTAAAAGTCAATATTCAATTCTTTGAAAAATTAATTGAGAAGTTGTAAGCATTAAGGATCTTTTACACCATCTATCAATCGGCCGACAACCGACTAACATATCGAAATATCCATTCTCACTTCCGGAGAATCCAGTGAAATCTAGTAATATTTTAGTTTTCTTTCAGTGAGTTTCAGAAGACAACTAAAATATTACCAGATTTAATTAAATTTTCCAGATATGTGAATGGATATTTCGATATGTTGGTCAGGCGACGACAGACTAATGGAAGTTGTAAAACAGCCTTTACAAACTTTGCCATAGCCACCTAAGCTTTTACATTTAGAAAAATTGAAGGGTAATTCCAAAATATATCGTTTGACAAGCGTGCGCCCTTAAAAAAGAACTATGCGGGTGCTGGGATTAAACTTCCCTAAAAATGTAAAGTGATATTTTTTGTTCTCGCAAACATAGCTTTTAGATGTAGATTAATTGCATGGAATTGGCGCAGGCACCACATTACCAAATGCTTTTTATTCGAGTAAAAATACAAATAATTTAATAATCTAAAAAATGATATTGCGGCTAAAGGATACTATTTTTCAGAGGTATCAAAATGTTTCAGATTTCGTATTGTATTCGATATTAAAACGGTTATCAAATAGAGCAATAAGGCTTTTTTTCTTCATTTTATACCCGTATTAAGATTAAAGACAAGACTTACAATTGAAATGTATTTATATTTTGTGAAATTATTGTCATTGCCATTTTCATCAAACTTATACCTTTAAAAACGATTTTTATGGAGAAAAAAACAAGATATCAGTTTACATAAATGGGAAAATTAAAGCCTAATATTACCCGGATACAACATGCATTGATTTTTTTTCCTTAAATTAGGTCGCAATGTCTATCAGGCGATATATTCTGAAATTACCCTCAATTTACACTGCAAGACTACTTGGTTAGTAAGAAAACAAAAGTATTATGTGAAAGTTATTATGTAACTTAAAAAGGACTGCTGGATTAGTATTCCTAAATAGTATTTTTTTGTTTATTGAGCAGTAGTACAGTTTATTATTAAAGTTTTATAATGTGATTCCTAGTTTTAATACAGTATTTCTGTGCAGAGATAGCATGATTCGCATGCTATAATTATCTTTGAAAAATTTCTAATGAATGTTGTTTAATATCTAAACGAACGTTAACATTGGGATACATGCGTTGTTAATAACATGATACATGTGTACTTTCAACAATATTTTCTGAGATCTGATATTAATTAATTATTCAACTAATATTAGGTTTCGTAATTTTAGATATTAAGTGTTAAAGGTACACTGCTTACGTACGTTCCTAATTTTTCGGTTCAGGGAGTTGTCGTGCCCAAAAATCTGATATATGAATAAAATAGTTTTTCTACGATTTTAAGAATCAAAATATAACTGATTGTGATTTCAAAAAAAAAAAACATTTTTTACAAAAAAAAAACGTTAAAATTCACACAAAAAACATTAATTTTTACCATGTTTTTTGCAACTAAATTTTTTCAGATCATCGCTTCTTACCAATATTTGAAAATAGTTTGCATTTTAATAAATGACGGCTTATTTTTCCGGAAAAACATACTCTACAACTTTATTGTTTTAAGTTTTAAAATAAAATTTTTCTATGGCTTCTTCTACGGCTTTACATGGTTAGAACAATTTTTTGTAAAAATTCTTTTAAAATTAAATAATTCTATTTTAATATTATTTAGCTATTTATAAAATTAGAAAGAGTAGCGTTGTAGATAATGTTTTCCAGAAAAAATAAGCCGTCAGTTCTGAAAATGCAATATTTTTTTTTTAATTAGTAAGAAGCGAAGGTCGGAAAAAATTCAATTGCAAAAAACATGGTTAAAATTAATATTTTTTTGGTGTGAATTTAAACATTTTGTATCAAAAATAATGTTTTTTATTTGGAATGATATCTGATATAATATTTTGATTCTTAAAATTATAGAAAAACTATTTTTTCAGATATCAGACTTTTGGCACGACAACAACCTTAACGCAGAACATAAAAACTTCTAGGTTGTCAAATATTGTGCAAAGATATTCTATATCTTTTAGTTAGATATATGAGTGTTATGGAAATGGCGAGCCTAAATAAAACAAAGTTTTAAATCATCTATGACTTTAATTTCTTAATTTGTCACCTTCATCTTTTCTTTAAAAACAACAACTTTTGCATTTCGTACACTATTTAAGTCGCATAAGTCAAACAAACAGGGTAGCTGCTGCACCTGATATTTTACAAATGTTTAGAAAAAATGTCTGTGCAACTTTGATTCGAACCGTTTTCTAAATAATGAGTAAATTATATTGAAGATGTAGTTCCCTGTTGACTATCGTGAGATAATAATATTGGGTCGGTGGAATGACGTTGTTGATCTACTAGTCGTGGTATAATGGTTTTTTATTAAAACAAGCTTTCGCTTGGTGACACTAAGCCTCATCAGGAATACATGATATGGGAATAAATTTATACCTGGTGAAAAAGAATTTTTAAAGATTAAGTATATTCGTTCAATTATCAGGAAAAAATCTTCTATGTGATGATGTGTGTAATTTTACTTACATGTGCCGTTAACATTGTTAGGTTAAATAAGTACTATTAGAGTTTTCGTCAACAGGTTTTTGTTCTTTTTGGTAGTTAAAAATGTGAGATTAAAAATTAATTATTATTTGGTAGTCCAGTAAATAAAATAAGAGTAAGATACTTTCTCCTGGACATGCAATGCATTTCAGTGTTTAAAATAAATAAAAATAATGGGCAGCACTCCTCATCACCATGACTGCATGTCCAGGAGTAAGGTTATATTCGTAAGAATACGAAAAGATGAAACATTCTGTGTTGACAACAGCCCCCTCTATTGTATTTGAGAAATTAAAGATTTAGCGGAAAATTTGTTTTGGAAACTTACATAGCATGAACATTTTTTAAACGTTATTAGTATTTAAAATTAAGATGCGGTATATATTACTGAGAATATCGGTGTCAGAACGTTTGTTAACTGAGTTTTGATGTTTAACAATTTGGAAAATTTCTTTGAAAGTACGTTTTTTATCATTATTTTCGGTGCATACTATTTTAGCGTTAGAAAAGTCAGATTGGTGGTCTAAAGTGTGTGAATGCGAAACTAAAGCAGTACCTCTAGAATCTTTTTTACAGTCATAAATATGTTCTCTGATTCTATCTTTGAAATATCGTTCAGTTTGGCAAATATAAACACATCTGAACTCGCATGGAATGATGTAAATGATATGGGCTTTTTTCTCTATTGGAGTTATATCTTTGTTTCTTCTGAAACAGTGAAAAGAATCTTTATCGTATTTGAAGGTTATTAGAATGTTAAAATCGACAAAAGTTATTTTGTAAAACCTTGTGAGTTCGTTGATAAAAGGTAGTACGATAAGATGGTTAAGATCGATATTTGGCGAGTTATTTTGTGTAGTGATATGTGAGCTTTTATTTTTATTTTCTAAAAAAGTTAGTCTTTTATTAACATATTTGTTAGTAAAATTGTTTGGATAGTCATTATCCTTAAGTGTCTTTCACCAATTTTTAGGTTTTGTGCTTTAAATTTGATGTCTAAAAGTGTGACAGCTCTATCAGAATAAAAACTAACGTATCTCCATAACCATGTTTCTTTACGGAATCAGTTTGTTATAATTTTGTTGTAGTCTCTGTGCAAGGTGATGTCTAAGAAGTTTATTGAATTGTTTTTTTTTTCAATTTCGATAGTGAACTGTAATCTTGGATGGTAGAAATTAAAAAAGTTAAGTCGGATATCAGTTTTATCTTCAGGGAAACAGGTCAGGATGTCATCGACATAGCGGTAGTAGAAAATCAATTTGAAAGGTAGTTTTTTAAGGATATTTTCTTCGAGTCCTTCCATTATTAAATCAGAAATTATACCAGAGAGAGGGGGGGGGGTCCCATGGGGGTATCAAAAATTTGTTTGTAATATTGATTCTGGAATTTACAGTATGCGTTGTGTAAACAAAATTCTATTAATTCGAAAATTGTTGAATTGGTATGCTGGTATGTTCTCTGACTTTAAACCAGTTGATTTTAATATTTTTATAACAAATTCTTTTGGAATATTTGTAAATAAAGATTTGGCATCTAGAGAATATTTCGTATTTTTAGGGATTTGAATATTTTTAATTTTTGTGATGAGATCTCAGCTATTTTTCGTATTAGAAGCTGTTTTTTTAATTATTAGCTAGATGAGTTTTCCAGATGAGTTAACAGATCCTAGTTTTAAAATATTACTAATGAGTTTATTAAGTTCATTTTGAGTTTTTTGTGTTGTATCTCAATTTAATAAGTGTATCTATTACACGTTTTTTAGTATAATCTGTTCTGTTTAAGACGACGGAAGTGTTACCTTTACGAGGCCTCGTGACAAATATGTCGGTGTTTTATTTAAAAATTTCATTGTTTGGTTCCGAGAATTTAAAGTTTAGATTTAATATTGTTATTGTAATTTTTATTAAGGTATATTTGTAAGTTACCAGAGCTTTTAGGTTTAAGTTCTATTCTATTATAGTTATTTTGTCTTGTATGCATGCGAGAGTTTCTTCAAAGGTAGATGCTTTTTTTTAGGAGAAATGCAAAATTTTTCTCTTAGACTTAACAAATACCCTATATCGTCAGTTATTTTGGTGTCAGTAAGGTTAATAAGCCATTTTTTGTCAGGTTTCTTTTTGGATTTGGTATCATAGTATTTTTTGTGAGCCAATCAAATTTCGTTATTGATTTTTCTATTAAAAGTTTCTCAAATTTATTAATTATATTGTTTTTACAATCAAAAATGAGTTAAAATAGTTTGTTTTTTTCAATAAGGATATTATGCAGTTTAGAATGCGCAATTCAAAAATATTACATTTTATAAATTTTCCATTTTAGATTTTCATTATTAGGCGTACATTTCATTTAAAGAATTTTAAAATCGAATATTTTTGATAAAAACCATTTTCAGATAATTTTCAGTTAATTGAACTTAACTTTAAATCTTAAAAGTGAATAATATTGATTTTACCAGATGATTCGTAATCAGGTCACAATTTTAGAATTTCCACATTTTAACTTTAATCTGAATGTTTATTTAAAATCAGTAATTATTAATTAAATAATCAATTTAAAGAAAAACCTTTTTTCTTTTCACAAAAATTTAATTTGTTAGTGAAATTATTGAATTTTGATGTATAAATAACAATCGAATACCTATTATTCTTATAAAAAATTCGAGCAATATGAAGAGATTGAGAAGTTTTAAAAAAATTCCAAATTGATTAAAAAATTGAAATGATTTTAAATAATTTAAACGAAGTTTCTACGTGTTCGAAAAAGCTGCAGTTTTTTAAAAAATTTGAAATCCTTCAGATTCCTAGGAGAAATTGGAAATATTTTTTATTTTGTAAAATTAATTTGAAGATAATATTTAGAAAGATTAAAAATATTAACAAAATTAAATGTGGAAGATTTTAAGGAAAATTTTGTACGACGGTAGGCATTTTTTTAAATCATAGGTACATGCTCAGGGGCCATTCCTGGAACGTTCCGAAGGTTCCCGCGGAATTTTCCGTAAAATTTTCGGTAAATTTTCATTAAAAAAATTCATTTTTAACAAGATTCAAATTTTAGATAAAGTAGTTTAATTTTTAACAAAAAAGATAAGTTTTCAACGAATGAGATTATTGTCTGCCAAATAGGACGAATTTTCGACCAACAAATAATTTTTCAATCAAAAAGTTCATTTTTTACAAAATATTCAAATTTCAGATAAAACAGTTGAATTTTCAACAAAACAGAAGAATTTTCAACCAATGAGATGAACTTTCTGCCAAATAGGACGAATTTGCGACCAACAAATCAATTTTTAATAAAAAAGTTCATTTTTAACAAAATATCAAGATTTCAGGTAAAATAGTTGATTTTACGTTGAAAAGTTGGTTATAACGAATGTATAGAGCTACAGCGCCGCCTTTCGGAGCGACGACTCATAAAATCAGCGCGAATCAGATTAAAACCGGAATGAGAGATCTAACATCAATATATCGCGATAGAAATTTAGGAAAATTATTATAATTTGCGTTGTGCTCAGAAAAAATTCGAGCAGCAATAGACACATAGATCGTTAATGAACTAAAATTTTCAGAGAGATTCTAAATTCTCTAAAGACGAAAGCACAACAAATTGAATCTTGCGCGATTTCGCTCGATATAGATGAAGTGTTTCTTATTAATAAGTTTATTATCGCCTATGGGCACTCGTTCTGTTCAACAGTCTAAAGAAGACGCTAGCTGTAAATACAATGACTGGAAAATCTGCTAGATATTACTTCCGAGGTCCAAAACTTTCTTTGACTGTCTTAGAAGGTTATAGAGATGTCGGTGGTTGGGTTAATTTGCAATGTACTTTATAAACAGTACAGTACAGTAGAATTCAGAAGAATTCTCTTACGGAAAAAGCGCCCCAGGTTAAGATGGTCGGTCACCTTAGTCCTATTTATGGCTTTATTTCTTTCTAAATAACTTTTTTCAATTTTAAAATAAGGGATTTTAAGGTTACAAAATCAGGGATGATTTTGTTTTAGGATTTTTTTTTCTAAAAAAAAAAATACTTATTTTCGCGTTTACTACTATAGGAGCCCTTAACCACTAATAATGTACAGCCTACCAAGTTAATTTAAAAAAAGATTTGACAAATTAGTAGTACAGTTACAGAAACTTCTTGCAACAAGTTTTATTGTTATTTCTTATATAAAAATTACCAAAATCTGGCCTTACAAAATACGCAGACATGAATTTCATCTGCGACCTCACTGTCGAAACTTGCGCTGACTGAAAAGACGTCCAGAGAAATGTGTGCTCTACTACGTGTCGCAATCAAAAACGTTTCGACTTATAATTCACTGAAATTTGAATTACCCGGCCTGACATTTTATTTCGGTAGGGCAACAACGTTTCAAAATGAAAATAATTAGCTTAAACACCTTGCTAACCCTATTGAAAAATTCAGCGTCAGAACCTACGAAGGAAACGTAGCCGGAAACGACTTCGAAATCGTCGTCGGAACTTGGGACCGGATCCGCCGTCAGGTCCGAGGCCAGATCCTAGCAGGACCCTAACAGGAATTTTTAGAGATGTTGTAAATCAATGTTGTGTAAAGCGTCATAATTTAGAATAATATTCTAATAATTACGAAATGGAAAAAGGTGAGTATAATTGTTACTTGTCTATTTATTTATTAAAGCTGATATTTCGAACATCTAAAAAGGGTAACATAAATAAAGTGCTATGATAACTATGTAAATTAAAATATATTTTAAATTTTTTTTATAAATACTACGCTTTTTAAAGTTTTTCAATGTGAAGTACTACATAGAAATACATCAAACAATATTTTGATGCAATACTGAATGCTTTGTAAATAATTTTTTATTCATAAAATTATTGAAATTACATGCGAAAAAGAAGCATTATAGTTTGTTTTTAAACTTATATGAATAGAAATTTACTAAGATTCTTGAGAAAATTATAAAAGATTTTTGAATATTTCATATGTGTAAAAAAAGAATCTAGAGTTTTTTAAAAAAGTCTATATTTTTAAAAATCTTTTACAGTTGTAAATTATTTTTCAATTAAAATCTTTCAGATTGTTCTTTGGCAATTTTATAAATATTTCGAAATTTTTTGAAATCTTGTTAAATATTTTCGTAAAATTAATTGTGCAATATACAAAACCATTTTTCCTAAGAACCTAAAGAAATGTTTTCGTTTTTATGAAACCTTACAAGATTCCTCAAATATCTTATATGTTTTTATTGTTTTCGAAACATTTCAGACGTTATTTATTCTGACAAAATATTTCTTCAAAATTTCGAAATCTTCAAAAATTAAAATTATTCTTTTAAAATAAAACTGAAACCATTACAAATTTTTCCAGAAATCTTACGAAAAAGCTAACCTCCTTGAAATCTTCCATCATTATTAAAAAGCTTAATTTAGTTAATTTTTATTATCTCTTTGGAAATGTAAGAAAATTTACCAATTATAGTATAGCAGCAAAATGGTAAGCACAGATTCATTTCTCATTATTAAACAATCATTTACAATTTAAATTTTCTCTTCTATCGATAATGTTTAGAAACTTTAGAAATTTTTATTCACAAACTCGATAGAGCAGAAAATTGATAAATTAAATATTTAACGTCATCAGGTCCAAATACCACCCCCCCCCCCCAATAAATGGCCGTAACAAAACATGGCTCTCCCCCCTTGTTAGAGTTACGTAATATGTGAACGCTTCCTATAAAAATATAATACAAAAAAGATTTCGTTTGGAACATGTTCGACAACTTTTTACAACATTTAAATTGAGGTTTTTAATGTTAAAATTTAAAAAATGTAATTGAGGGTCTCTTTTCTTTTCTGTTTCATTATCAGACAAGTTTTTTTTAATAATGAGCTTGAAACCCCGAAAAAACTTCAACCCTCAATTCAGTTACTTTCTAACAAATAAATCAGCGTAAGTTTGACAAATACTATCGGAATTGTTTGAAACTTTGATATAAACACGAATCACGAAATATACACTAATGATTCCTAAAGACTGAAGAAAAAACTAAAAATTGCCTATTATTATTGATATTTAATTGCAAATTGAAATTGATCGGTAACCTCGTGTTTTCATATTCGCCGACACAAAGTATCGACAACAACTTCCAGTGAGATTTTTTTCCTCATTATTAAAGGAAGATTTCTGAAAATTTTAAGATTGATTCATTCAAAATTGGAGAAAATATTCATTTTGCAAGAAAGCATATCACGCCGCCAAAAATAGCTCTGCCAGCACGCAGCATTTTCGGGCAGCGTGCTAGCCGTTGGGTGCTAGCTAATGAGAAACAAACGTCTTACTGGAAGTTGTTTCAACCCTAAAGTTCCCTAAATACTTTTTGTAGGCGTAACATAAAAGTTTTAAACAATTTCGATAATACTTGCCCAATTTACGATGATTTATTTCTTAAAAAGTAATTAAATTTAGGAACGAATTTTTTTCAGTTCGTCATGCTTATTCATGCTTCGATTTCTATTTCTTTTTTCTATTACGTCGTATAATTTCTCCGACATGTTCTTAATGCCCATTTCCCTGGACTTGGCTTGTCCCTATGATTCTTCTTGATCTTGAAGCGGAGTGCATCTCAAATTAAATTTTTATTAATAATCTTGAATCTTGAATAATCTTGATTTAAAAAACAATAATAATTCAAAAAGAAATCATCAACAAAATTGTGATAGCGTCGTATTTAGTAATATATTGATTTTTTCCCGTTATTTTTAAATACATTAAAAATTTATAAAGTAGGAATTAAAAAGGTCTCTCACAGTTATTACAATTTTAAAGTACGAAAATTACGGGTCATACCTTTTACAAGCTGGTATTTTTCTGGTGTTAAAGGCATTATGCCGTCTACATCTCCCTGATTTTCATAATTTTCATCATTCTCGGAATCTCGTTCAAAATTATGGTTTCTGCGTTTTCGAATGCATATTAGGCGAAAAGTTTTCCTACTTCATAATGTTTCCGCCACATCTCGAACAAATTTCGAGTCATTTTTCATCAGCATTAGAATGTTAAAAAATGCATAACATTACACACAAGACTGATAAGTGATAATCATTTTTATCTACACTTTTGTCCCTATCTCCTACTGTATTCCTTAGTGTTATTAATCACAAATTTAAACTGCATGTGCCTTTAAATTTTCGGAAAATTTTGTTTTCTTTTACTTTTCAAGATTTTTATACTTCAGTTCTCAAGGGTTCTCAATATTTGAAAGAAGGATCAGAACCAGTTTCTCTTTTGCGTATGCGTTTCGCGGAAGCACTCCAGTTGTTTTCTGATTAAATTCAGTTTTGTTCCTCTTTTTATCTTTTATCTGTTTATCTTTTATACTTTAAAAATTAAAATTAAAATCGAAAAAGTCTACGAAAATCGACAAAAATTATATTTTTTTAACGCATTCACGAAATGTTCACTTTTCAAAACATGTATAGCGGGCGGGAAGGGACCAAATCTAAAAAAGTGGTAAAAAGCAGTTATAAAGGCTTTTTCTAACTGCTGCGCCTGCGCTCTTCGAGCAAAATTACTTTTTCCAGCTGCTGTTAGTAATTTAGAAATTCACCTGAAATTGTCAGTAAAGTTTGGTAATTTTAACATATATTTCCAAAAACTACCACAAGTTTCCAAAAAGTATGTTTTTAACGTTTCTCATGTCGAAAATTTCCTAAATTCGTTACGAAAAAATATCGTGTGTAACAGGTGCTGAAAATAGACATTTACAACTCTTGTATAGTTTACAATATTTACCATCGGCTCATACTCGGGTCGTTTTCGACTCGTCTTCGGCTCACTTCGAACTCCCCTATGATTCGCCTGAAACTCCCCTTCGATTCTCATCTGGCTCGTAGAGCAAACTTCACACTCGTTTAGAACTGTCTACCTTCCGCGCTTATAGCAAATTATACTATTGTTATACTGAAGTTGAACAGATTATTTTGAAAAACGGTTGTGCTTAGATCAGCAATAATTTGAAGAACATTTTGTATAAGCTCTTCAAGTTTTTTGTGCTTTAAATCGGAAAAATGGTATTAAAAAAAAAAGGAATTAAATAATTAATATAATTAAAGGAAGATTATTATTCAAATTAAAGGAAGATATTTTTTAGTATTAATATCATTTCAGGGAATCCCGAATGTACGTTTTAAATAAAAAATAAGGTCATCAATGGTGATGTATGATACAAGTCGAGGTCTCAGTAAGACATTGATTGATCCGATAACTTTGTCACCGTTAAAAGTTGGTATTTGTGCTAAAATGTGTTTCCGAGACGGCGTCATTTTGTTTAACTGCTTCTTCCCTATAGGGCTTTTAATATCTTTTACCTGATTTTCGCGAAAACTCACGTTTTTGAAATGGATGCTATACAAGGAAAATTCGATGTTGCCTAAGAAAATTTTTCTAATGATTTATTGTAATGCGCTTGTTCTATTTCATCAGATTGTTGTTAGGAAAATATTTCTTGCCTACTTACAGCAAAAAGGCCTACGATGACTTTTAGTAAATTAACCATTCTTAATTTAGTTATTGTGCCTAAAATGTGCATTATCTTTTACTATTTTTGTTTTCTTAGTTTTGTTATTGATTTCTTTTTTTAGGGTTCTTAAGTTTTCTGTGACAGACAAAGTAAAAGTACTGTATTGATGCATGTAGGTCGCTTGACGACATTCTTGAATGACTATATTTGGATATAAAATTGAAGAGGATTTTAGCAAAAAAATTTTTTTCAAATATTATTGTTAAAGTTGAAAGTTGTCGACTTTTCTCTTTAGAAAACTCAACATTATGGATCTTATGTCACTACGGGACTTTATATTTACGCTACAAATCCTCTTGCAACTACCGATAAAAATCGTCAATTTCAAATTTAGTTTCCGAAACGTGGCAGTTTATAAAAACACTTCTCTTTCACTTAAGGTTTTCTGTAAATTTGTCTTTTTAACTTATTTATCGGAAGCGAGTTTCGATTGTTATGGTTGAAAATACGTTGCACTAACGAAAATTGTTGAACTCGCGAAAATTTTTGCACTCACGACGCGGGGACATGACTAAAATAATGCGTAAAAGAAAAGTACTTACTTTACTTGGTAATATTCCAAAAAATTCTTCCAAAATTAATCCAAAATTTTTGAATTGCTAATCTTATTATTGAAGGAGGAACCAGAAGGAAGTTAAAAGAAGTAGTGAAAAGAGTATGAAATTGTGATGCATTTTCGGAGGAGTGGAGGGAGGATTGATAACGTTAATTCTCAAGAACGGAGAGAAGGGAAAAACAGATAACTACTGGGGAATAACAGTATACAACAAAGCTTACAAGGTATACAGGGTGTTCAAAAAGTCTCGATACACCTGAATATCTCTCCAGGTAAATATTTTTTCAAAAAGGTCAAGGTTA
>JAAAKG020001369.1:0-46984 GCA_010014905.2 Druon quercuslanigerum
AGTGAACTGCAATGTTCACGAAACGTCGGCAAAATTCGTAGTTTTGTACACGATTGAAACCCGAAATATCTACTTTACCATAATGAATCATCGTGAAAGCATCAAATCTATTATTAATGTAAATACTGTTCGAAATATTAAAGGTGGGAGACAGTCTAGTCCATGAAAACAAGACTGTAGATCAGTCCAATTAACAAAAGAAAAGCCAGTCCACCTACAAAAGGCAATGTAATGGCACTGTCCTGACAATGCGAAGATTTTTCAACACAATCAAGGCAAACGAAATTCTGGACTTATTGGACTAATAACATATCTTGCCTTTTTTAGTTGGACTGATTTATATTCTTGTCTTAACTGACTAGACTTATAACATGTCTTGCCTTTGTAGGTTGGACTGACCTATAGTCTTTTCTTAATTAGCTGGAATACAAAATATCTTTGGCAGTCCAGAATGTGTTTTGCTTTGATTATTTTGAAGAAACTGCATATTGCAAGGGCAGTCCCTTTACATTGGCTTTAGTAGCTGGACTGGCTTTTCCTTTGGTAATTGAACTGATCTACAGTGTAGTATTCATTGACTGAACTGTCTTCCACCTTTAATATTTCGAACAGTATTTGCATTGCTAGGACAGCAGCATGATTTCGCCTATTATTACAAGAACCGCACCATCTTCATGTTACAAGCGCGACATTAGATTCGCGTGTGGTAATATTTTTGTACATTCACGAAACCTTGCCAATCAATGAATCAATGAAGGGCGGGAGTAAAATTAAGGTGGTAATGGTAATGCTATGCGGTAAAACGCTAATGGACATAGTATTAGGAGAGTTATCAAAGAATTTAATATTCTTTTTTTTAATAGTTGGAAAATGTAGACTCTCGTACAGTATCTACATTGTTTGGATCAGTTATGCTGAGTTTTGTATGCAACAGAATTATTTTTACAGAATCACCTGCTCCTCAAAGTCAGGAGCGTTTGACTGAAGATGATATAACAACCATATTAGATCGTTATGATGCTCGGTTACCGTTATTTTGCGAGGATCGTGGACACCATACGTCTATGGCTCCGAGTCCTGCAGCCTCTAATAACCAGCCTCATCCACTTACACCCCGACCACCCGGTAAGTTGAAAATTTATGTATTTTGTTGAAAATTAAGAACAATATTTTGCAATAAATTCTTTTCTTTGTTTGAAAAATAATTTTCAACTGAAAATCTAACTATTCCATTTTTCGTCAAAAATGTATCCTTTTTAATGAAAAACTAAACTATTAGAATGTCACTCCAAGTACTTTATAAAATATTTATTTTCCTGCTATAAGGTTCTTGATTACAGTTTTAAATTGTTGGATTAAAAATTACAATATATTCGTAAAAAGTCCTTTTTTTCTCTGTAAAAATTAATTTAAAAAATTTTTAATTTAACTTCCATTTTTGGTGAAAATGTGTCTCTCTAAGTTGAAAGTAAACCGACAGCCCTTGTTAGGTCCAACATGCGGTGGGACCCTATTTTACCGACTGAGTCAGCTACAAGTATCCTATGTAGATGGCGCTCGTTAGAACGGGCATTTTCTTGAATTGTCTTCTACCTTCTACCCAATGTTATCTATAGGTTAAATTTTTTTTTCATATGAGGTTCCCCTGAGTTTTTTGGAAAATGACTCAACTTTGTTATATTAAAAATTCAAGAATTCCCTGATTAGGTATCATATAATATTCTATTATGAGCATTTCAGCACTTACCCTGATTATCACTTTTCGATTTTATTTGTTGATTTATTAGGGAAGTTTATAATTCAGAACAAGCTCACGTAAACAGCATAGGCATATTGCCAGCATGACTCACTATAAACACAAAAAATCAGTATAAAAGTAAAATAGGGTGTTACCTAAAGGCTGTGTTACTTTCAGTGAGGGGATCAACGGTATTGGAAAAGGGTGGGGGGTTCAAAAATGACCAAAAAGTAATTCCTAGTTGATTTAGTAAAAAATTGATCCCATCTGTTTAACAATATGCAAACTGTAATTTTTGTCTTCACAATTTTTCAAACAATTACTAAATAGGGTCTACTTAAAATTAAACCCAATAATAAGTTCACTTAGCCAACAAAAATTTTAAAAAACACCCGGGGGATTTTATTGGTGAAGGAAAAGTCAGGAATTTAATAAAAAAAATGTGCAAAAGGTTTTTAAATATCAATGGTCAGAGAAAATGAAAAATTGGTGGTGGACGATTTTCGTTAATAACGAAATAATATTCCTTTTAGTAATTTATTCGTCTGGTGTTTATATTTTACTTGCATTTGCTTTCTTCTAGAGATTGCCTTTTTAGTTGAAAATGTTATGAGTTGCTTGAAAATTCAAGAGTTTTGTTAAAACAGTATCCTTTTTGGTTGAGAATTGAGCTTTTCGTGTTAAAAGTTCAATTATTTTCATATAAAATATGATTTTCGCGTAAAAATTAGATTTAAGTTTTGAAAAGTGACGTGAAATAATTTTTGAATGAATTAACTTTTCGTGTGTACATTTATTTATTTCGTAGAAAATTTACTTTTTGTTTAAAATTAAGAGTAGAAATTTTATATTAATTGCATAAAATCGCTGATTCCAATATTAGTTGAAGATTCATTTCTTTAGTTGAATGTTAAACCATTTTGTTGGAAACTGATATTTTTTAACTCAAAATTCAACTACGTAGGTAAAAGTTGAAGTCTTTCTTAAGAATATTTTTTTAATGAATCTCAATAAGAATAACTATAACAATAATAGTAATTTGCAACAAGAAATCAGTTGGACCCCATCAGGTCAGTATCAAGGTCAAGTCTATGAGTAGTATTCAATCGACTTTTTTTAAAAATCCTTCAGATCCGCGTCAATGTACAGGCCGTATTCGAGATCAGAATGCAAAAATCGGTCATTTCCCTCTAAATTTTATCGATTTTGAGACAATATTCAACAAAAACAACAACAATTCACCGTTTAGACCTAGTTTGCGGTTGATTGTGTAAATTAAACAATTTTAATCTTCTCTTTCTTGTTCCAGGGCCGAGTTCACAATTCGACAACCCACCTCGTGGTTCCAATTTTGATGGTTTCCCTTATCATTTTAATTTGGGTGGGCAGCCTTCTCAAGGCATAGCACATCATCCTGTCATGTATCCTCCTTTTGGTATGACACCTTTGGCTTCAATGCAGTTTGCTCGTGCCGAATCATCTCGTCATGTCAGGTCCCCACCTCTTTCTGGCCCGCCTCCTTCTGGTCCGCTTCATCCTAGCCTGTCTCCCTTTCCGACAGTGCTTGACATTAAAGCTGCAGATTTTCATTTATACCGAATTCATCCCTGTAAAAATGAGACCCGGGCACTTGAACTTGTATTATACAATTTTTTTCCCGAAAAAGAAATGTTTTTTAGAAATACTTCTAATATGGTCGACAAAAAGCCAACTGGAGTCCAAATTATGGTAGTACAAGAAAATGGTGAAGGCCTTGCAATAGTCGATAAACGAGGCCGTGGTCGCACTATTTTTTTTGCTCTATTTTCAACACCTCCTCATCCACAAGGAATACGAACGAAAGTAAATGTAAGAACCAACAAAGTTTATGAAATGAGTGATGATGAAATTCGCGACGTTCCTGGTGGAGCTAAAATAATGGATAATTATACAATTAAGCGTTCGGGTGTTGTACATAAGCCCAGGAACAGTCGATCAGTTCGACGAAAAATTTGAAGAAAACGTACTTGCAACGCTTTTATGATGATTACCGATTTTTACTTCATCCAAAAATTGTGCATGAGAATTATCTATTTCTGATTATCAATGATGTTTTATGTATTTTTATAAGCAGCATCTCCATTGTGTCAGTTTTTATGCCACGTCCTAAGTGATGACTTCCTAGATGCATATTGTAATTTGAAAACCAAACACCCTTAGAAAATTTTCTACATCGTTTTTAATACGAATCAGTAAGTTTCGATCAAAACTTCAACGACTTAAATCTATAGAAACAATTATAGGAAAAAAAAATTAATTTACAGATTTGAATATTGGTTTTTTAATAATTGTAAAATAAATTGAAAAATAGTATTATTTTGTTTAAGCATAAACTATTACGTTAGGGGGTCATTTTTTGGTAAAAACTTCCACTGTTTTAATGAAAATTCCTCTTTCTGCGTTCAAAATTCACCATTTCGTTGAAAATTGGAATATATAATTAAAAATTACAGTTCTATTACGGTTTTTTTGAGAAATCATATTTTTTGTTGAAACTTCAAAACCTTAGTTGAATGTGGAACGGCTGTACCAAAGATTATACTTTTTTGTATTTTACCATTTGGTTTTAGAGTGTTATCATTTGGCTGGAAATTAACACTTTTGTTAAAAATGTATATTTTCTTATTTAAAGTTGATACCTGTTGGTGTAAATTTAACCGTTCTTGTTAAAAACTAAATTTTTTTTCAAAAATAAGATTTTTTTGGGTTGCTCAAACTTATTCTTTAACCTTTAAATTTAACTGTTTTATCTTTGGTTGAAAATTTTTTTGTTTTTAATTGATTTAAGTCGGTCTAGAACTGACTAATCAGATATTAAAATAAAATGCAAATTTAATTTCTGAATTTAATTATTAATTTTGACTCCCCTTCAAAAATGTATGCGCATGTATGCGTAAGATAATTTTTTACAACAAAACAAACTCTGTATGCGTCTTATAAGCAAATGGGATGAATAAAATTTGCTCATGTTTTAGAAGTGAAAAATGTTACTTTTTAATATTTCTGTCGTATAATGTGCTTTTGAATCAATATGGGCAAAATGTTTGGTTGACACATCCATTTTTCATTGGTTAAGAAATAGTTAGCCAGTGCATCTGATCAGAATAATAGACCATTCGAGTCCGTTGGTTAAAGTAAACATTTTTAAATCTAGTGCGCTAGATAGCTATCAAATAATTGTATTAGCTCTCGCATCCTCTCCATAGTTGGCGCGGCAAGCGCGCTGGCTAGGGCAGCCAGTTCGTTTGATAGCCGTTTTCAGAAGAAGGATTCGCTCGATGATCATGGTTGAAGATGGTTGTTTTTTACGGTTATTTTTTAGTTTTACGACTTTCGAGCGTCGCTTTACCTATTTGGTAAAATGGACATGGAAATATTTAAACCAATTCCATTGAATGTTCCTCGTTCAGGCTTTCTTCGGCAGACTCCTCGACACTAGATGAATTATTTTTAGCGTCGCTAGACATAATATCACCACTTTTTTTATAAAAATGTAAAAGCACACCAGCAGGCGACCTAACATGTGGCGAAACCGAGGTTCACGGACGTAGCTGCGGTACAGAGTGTCACTTTTGTGCGCAGTGTGCAGTCGGAATGCGCAGTGCAGTTGGGCGGGCTCTTTGAATGTTGTAATGATGAACTTGCGAATTTTCCAGCAATTTGAAGAAATTTATATTCATGTGCACTAATTATGACTATTTATTTATTTCCGATAACAGAACTATCACCATTATTCGAGAATAAATTACGAAATTCTGTCACCATGTGTGTTCTACCACGGAATGCATCTTTCAAATAAAGTAACAGACATGATAGGAATTTTTAAATTTTAAAAAAATCCGAGCTTGTACTGGAAATATTCCATAAGGCACAAAATTGTGGACTGAAACAGGAAATTTTTAAAAGAATTTTAATTTTGAGTTGAAGCAGGAAGTTTTTTAATTTTAACCAACTTTGAGTTAAAACTGGTATTTATGCAAACGAATTATAATTTCTCTTGGAACAGGGAATGTTAAAATTTTAATAAATCCGCGCCTGAACAGGAAATTTTGAATTTTTAACCAATTATGTGTTGGAACTGGAATTGATCCAAGAGAATAACAAATCTCAATGCAAAATTGTATTTTTCCAAAAAAATTATTGTTCTGTGTTAAAACAAGATATTTTCGAAAAAAGTTTAATTATGAATTAGAGCAGGAAATTTTACGAAAAATTCTAATTCATATAATTAGTTAAAAAGGAGAATTTTTGAAAAGAATTAAAATTCTGAATTTGAACTGAGCAATTTTTAAAAAGCATTAAATTTTCGGATTTAAACAGGAAATATAAAATTGTTTAGTTTAAAAGTGTCAAAATTAAAATTGATTTTTTTGATTATTTGAAAATTGAACTTTTTGGTTAAAGATTAACTTACTTGTTAAAAGTTTAACTGTTTTTCTTCTATAGAACTCTACACTTTTCAATTTTTGAAGTAAATTTTTATGTGCTTTTTATGGCTTCTTCTATTGCTCTAAACCGTTAGAACTATTTTTTGTAGAGAAAATTTTTTTTTGATTATTATATTTTAAGATTATTTAGTTCTTTTGAAAATTACGAACAGTGGAGATGCAATTATTTTTTAGAAATTGGTAAAAAGCGAAGGTCGGAAAAAATTCATTTGTAAACCACAGTGTTTAAATTAATGCTTTTTTATTGTGAATTTTATTAGTTTTAATGCAAAAAAAGGTTTTTACTTGAAATGACATCAGTTTTAATATTTTGATTCTTAAAATAATAGAAAATGTATTTTTTTCAGATATCTGACTTTTGGCACGACAACTACCTTATCTGAAAATGTAACTATTTCATGATCCGTCGGAAATTCGATTAAAAAAATAAATATTTCATTAGCAATACCTGTATTATATTAAAAATGATTGCTTTTTCGTAAAAAGTTATTCTTTTTGGTTAAAAATTCAGTTTTTTTGTAGAAAGTTCATGTTTTTGTCTTGTAAATTCAACTCCAACACTTTTTGTTAACATTTTTTTTATTAATGATTCATGAGTTTGGTTAAATTGTATTATTTTGTGATAAATTTTTTTTTAGTAATAATTATTTTAATTTATGGAAATGTGACTTTCCTTATCACTGCCCAACAAATAAATATCAATTCTTAATTGCGCGTGTGTCTGTGTGTAGGTGACACAAATATTTTTCAGAGCAAGGCAAGTAGCAAAAGCGCGCAATCATGTTTTTAAACACCTACTTACATGGGGCAATAACTTATTTGTATAGGCCACATAAATTTAAAATGAATTTGAAAATTCTTGCCAATTATTATAGTAAACTCAACTAAAAATAGTTGAATTAATCTTTCAATTTTTGACAAGAAATAAATTTTAAAGAAAAGTGTTTAACATTGAACCAATCGGTTGAAGTTTCAACCAAAAAGATGAATGCTTAACCAAGAAAATTAATTTTTGGCGAAAAAAGACAAATTCTCAACAAAAAATTTGCATGAATTTTCAACCAAATAGCAAAGATTTTTCCGACATGAATTCATAAGCAAAAAACTAGAAAAAGGGGAAGTTTTTTCATAACAGGAAGATTTTTTATTTAATTATTTTATTAAATATTATTATTCAGAAATTTCCTATTGAGTAAACACTAATTTTGTGAAAATAAATGAATTTATTTAAGCTTGAATATATTAAAAAAATCACATTGTTAAGCAGATTTAAATTTGTTCAAAATGATAAGATTGCAATTTCTTGATACTTAAAACTAGGCTAGACACAATTTTTTATTCCTGTGTATTTAAGACAGGCAAAACATACATTCGCCTTCCTTTTTTTTATTTTCTTATATTAAAAGCGTAAAAAATTCAAAATTCGAGAGTAAGAAATTTTATAATTTTAAATTTAAATTTGTTCTTGAATAAAAGATCTTTCTCCTTTCGCTCCATTTCGAATCAAGGCACAGGACTTTAGATTTCCGGCCAGGTTCTTTTCCATTGAGCAATTAGAGAGATCAGAATAAGAATCGTAGATCAACAAAATAATTGGAGCGAAAAGAAAAATATCTTTTTTACAAAAAAAAATTTAATTTTAAATTAAACGAAAAATATTGTTTATCTGTTCTGATCAAGATGTTAAGAATTTTCTGTTATTAAACATTCTTAAATTTAGATAATATAAAAGATTCATTTTAAGTTTTATAATAACAAGAGTATGTACTAATTTTAAAACAAGTTGAATTAATTAATAAATTATTGCAGCTTACAGATATTTTATTTTTTAAATTCTGACTGAAATATTGAATTCATTCCCTTAAATTTTTATATCTTGACTACGACCTTAAAATAAATAGAAACACGTTTTTATTTCGGATTTGAAATTAGCGTCCCCAGATACCTTTGAATATCCCTAATGTAATTAAATTCGGGCGGACATGCTTAATGCATATTAGAGAGAGAAGATAATTTTTCGACAAAATACATCAATTTTGAGCCTAAAGAAACAAATTTCCATATAAAATGATACAACTTCAACTTTCATATTTAACTTTGAAGTAGAGTTAAATTTGTAATCAAAAAGATCAGTTCTTTAAAAAAAGATGAATTTGGATGAAAGAGATTGTTCGAGAGATTGTGAAATTGAAAAGGGGATGATGATATTTTTGAGAATTGAGACAGATTCATGTGAAAGTTGAGGTTAGGTTGGGTTGAGATTTGTTGAGATTTTTTGGGAGAGATCAAAGAAAGGAAGGCTAAGGGAAAGTACAAGAAAACTATAAAAAAGGAGAGGTTAAGAGCAAAAAGCGTAGGATTGATTGAGGATATCCAAAAATGTTTAGATCGCCGCCGGAAAAGCAGAGTTTTATAACGAATTGTGAGAATATTAATAGGGATGAAGGAAGCGGAGATGAAAACGAAGAACAGAGGAAAGAGGAAAGACTGAAAGCAATTAGCGAAGTCATGATAGAAGCAATGGGAATTTATGAAGAAAGGGAGAAACAAAGGGGAGAAGAATTAAGGAAAGAAATTAGGCGGGAATTGGCTGAACTTAGGAAAGAAATGAAAAAATTAGAAGAAGTGAGGGAAAAGTTACAAAAGAGGATGCAGTCACTGGAGCAAAAACTAGAGGAGCAGGAGGTTAAAAATAAAGAGGTAGGGATGATTCAAGGTAGGATAAGAAAGATAGAAAGCTCGAAATAGGATCTTGATCGGGGCGAGAGGGGGGATACAGAGAAGGAAAGACTGAGAAAAATAGAACAAACATTAGAAAAAAAGAGAGAGAAGAAAAAAAAAGAAACACAGTGATAAAGGGTATAATATTAGAGTGGAACCAGATGCACGAAGGAGTGAAAGAAGTACTAAAAAGGATTGATGCAAAAGCAGAGATAGAGGAAGTGCGAAGTATAGGAAGGGAAGAGCGAAGCAGAGAAAGAATGGTACTGGTAGAACTAAAGAAATGGGAACATTAGAGGGAAGTAATGGCAAAGCAGAGGATGTTATATGGAAGCTCAAAGAGAATAGAGGATAATTTGACATTGGTAGAAAGCAGGATGCAATATAAGTTAAGGAAAATAGCGGACGAGGAAAGAAAAAAGGGAAGAAGAACATGGGTTGAATATATGAGGATGCAGATAGATGGAGTTACTGGAATATAGCAGCATTGCAGAGAAAGGATAGGGAATTTATGAAAAATTTGACACAATGGGATGTTGTAGTAATAATGGAGACGCGGCTAAATGAAAAAGGACTAGAAAGAGTAAGCGCAAGATTACCAAAAGGTTACAAATGGCAAGTTCAAAATACAAAGAGGAAGAATAAATAGGTCAGTGTAATGAGAGGAATGGTGATAGGAAAGAGAAATGAAGGTATAACAGGGAAAGATAAGAAAGAGAGGAAAGAAAGAGAGAAGGATTAATAGCAGAAGAGGTAAGGATGGGAGGAGAGAAGTGAAAGATATTAGGGGTTTATGTGAACGGAGATATGCATCGAGAAAGCAGAGGACTTATAATAGGTGGGGATTTCAATGCGAGTAGGAGCAAGAAAATCAAAAGATAAAGTTTTGAATGGGGAGGGAAATAAGTAGTTAAAGGGATTTAAGGAGGTGGGATGGTTTATCTTAAGCGGAAATATAGAGGGAGATGAGGAAGGAGCATATAAATAGGCAGGAGAAGAAAAGGGAACGGTAATTGATTATGTGATAGTGGATAATGAGGTAAGAAAGGGAAAAGGAAAAGAGTGTAGGAAAAGGGGATTGGTCAAGGCAAGGAAAAGAACAATTTACAGAAAATGATACGAACATCAAAATGGGAGAAGGAAAAAATAATAGGAGAATTAAAAAGACGATTAGGGTGCACAAACAAAAATGAAGTTGCTAAAGAGAGGAATAGAAGTAGATGGGATGAGGATTGTAATGAGAAAACGAAGGAGGTCAGAAAGGAATTAAGGAAGTGGAAAAAACAAAAGTCATGGGCTAGAATATAGGAGAAAAAAGAAACAGTACTCTGAGTTGTGTGATCAAAAGAAAGAGGAAGAGGATCAAAGGTTTGAGGAAGAGGAGAAGGAGGCTAGGACGGAACAAAAGGTATGGAAAGTAGTAAATAGAGAAAGAAGAAGAAGAAGAAGAAAAAGAGTAAACCAAGCTATTGAAATAGTAAAATGGAAAAAATATTTTTTGGATATTCTAGGAGGAGTAGAGAGGAAAGTTAGGTAGGGAGGAAAATATGGTAGAAAAAGAGATAAGAAAGAGGACATAACAAGGAAAGAAATAGACAAGGTCTTAGGAATAATGAACAATGGAATGGCGCCTAGTATAGATAAGATTTGAAATGAAGTATGGAAATATGGTGGGACAGAACTAGAGGAATGGACACGGGTAATGTGTAATTGAGTATGGAGAGGAGAGGGGTGGCCAGAGTTATGGAAAGAAGGAGTAGTGATACCAATAGTAAAGAAAGGCAAAGGAGAGAAGGTTAAAGATTACAGGGTTGTGACTCGGGTGCCAACACTGTATAATGTATATGTAACTGTTTTGTCGGAGAGATTGAAGAAAGAAGTTCAGGAAAAAAAGATAGAGTAACCGAATCAGACAGGGAATAGGAATGGACGTAATGTACAACATATATGTTCTAAACTATTTAGTAAATAAGCGGCTTAAAATGGAAAAAAGGGCAATGATAGCATTGTTCGTGGACTTAAAGCCAGCGTTAGAATAGGGAAGGAAAATATATATTAACTGACATACGCAGCCAACATAAAGGGATGGGGAGAGAGAAGGTGGAACAGTTTGGCAAGCTTTAGATTGGGAAACGAGGTAAGAGAGGGGAAGAATTGGTAAAAGGAAGAGAACAGAAAGTGTAGAATATGTGAATGGGAGGAGGACACATGGGAGCACGTATGGGAATGATGTAGCAGAGGAATGGAAGATAAAGGAAGCTGGCAAAAGTATATGGTTGAGATTCTAGGGGCGGATATATTAGGAGATGATTAGATAAAGGAGTTGGAGGGCGCTAGGGGAGCGAATGCGAGTAAATGAAAGAATTAAGTAATCTCAGATGAAGTTTTAAGATCGCTAAAAAATCTGCGTCCTGTATTTCCGTAGTTCGTTGTGCCGCTACCTCCGGTCTTGGGCATATCAATAAGTAGACCCGCCTACTATTAAAGCTGCTTGAATAGCTTTTTCCTCTCTTTAAGACTAGCATTTTCAGGAGGACTTTGGGCTTGCCACTTTTTGAATTCCAAGCGGTAGGCGATGTGCAGCAAACATTCAAAAAACCTAATCCAGGCGTGTAAAGGGGACAGCCCAAACTGAAATGCAGATGGATCAGTTTCTCTTTTGACAGCTTCTTCAATGTTGTTTATCGTAGCTGGTGTTGCCCCGGCCACGTAACATCTTTGTAAAGAAAATGTTTCTGTAATGGAATTGCAGACTTTACCACCGATCACGTTCAACAGCAGAGTATGAAAAGTTGAAATGTCACGTAATTCGCCATGTTTAATGAAGCTGGGCGAAGATTGTTTATTTGGCTCTCCATCTGATCTCTTTATATACTTCAGTAGTCTCTTTACTGAATTTAATGCTTATTGGAGCACGACTTCTAGTGGTCGCCGGGAGACAAATTTTGCATACAATTATTTTTTCAGATGAATTAGGTTCTTGCTCATATAGCTGTAGGGGAACAAGTGAAGTAATGAGAAGGTTTTGATCATCAAAATCTTTCAGAGATCTCTTCACGATCAAAGTCAACTGCGAAAGGCATGGGGAAGAAAGCGAGTGTAAGACAGGTTCACTGATTTTGACTAATCGGTTTTTTAGCTGATGAAGAAGTGACCGAAATGGAATTTCGGCTCTTTGCTCAGTTACTCTAATATTTTCAGGGCAGCATCTGCTTTTAGCTTCTCATATTTTATGATAAGCTGGATATAAGTCGACAACTTTTGCTTTTTCCCCAGATCTAATATCGAGATATTGATGCATGGTCAACTTATCTTTTACCATCATTTCCAATGCCTCGTCTTCAGTATCAGGTGTATAAATTTAAGAATTCCATCAGCATTCTTAAAGAACGAAGTGCTACTTGCCTTATCAGATTTTCAACTTTCCTATCACCCTCCAAATAAAGATGGACAGATGCAGCTAATGCTAATTCAGAATCACTTGATTTTTTCAATTCTGATATTTTTCGCGTTTTTCAACGAGCGGGAGAATCATTATAAGATACTTTCTTCTTGAACCAAGATTCATTTTGGGTCATAACCTTATCCCAATATCTTCAGACCTTATTTAATTTAATTAAAATTTCTTATTTCCCATAAATATAGAAATAAATCTTTTCTTCTGGGAGCAAACTCCACTTTATTTATATGTATTAGTTATTTTTCACTTTAACACTATGGCCACTATGAAATAATGTTTTTAGATATTCTGAATATTACGTACAATTAATGAAAATCACTTCTTCAGAACAAAGATCATAAGTGACATTTCATTCCTGGAAAAAAAGAATGTTCACCACTTTCTCAATTGTTTTGACCAACTTCAGACATCAAACCTAATCGAGCATGTTCTTATTTGCAAATGAACATGAAAACCTATTATTTGATATAGAAATTTTGTTTTGTTGAAAAAGCCGCACGTATGCGCCAGTAATTCTGGCGTGATTTTGAAGCATAGATACCACACAAAAAAATACGTATAGTCCCAATGTTAAATTGCTGAATTTCGATGTTATAAATAACACCTAAACTATTAAGAAATTCAGAAAATTTGAAAAAATTTAGAATTAATTTGAAGTTTGAAATGATTTCAAATAATTTAAACGAAGTGTCTACGTGTACCGAAAAAATCCGGTTATACGTACCAAGATTTCGGTGCAAATAGCCTATGGCATAATTTAGAACAAATTGTAGATTTGGGCAGGGTTTGAGCAAAGAACATAAAAGTTATTAAAGCATTTTAACAGTCTGCAAAATACTAATAACATTTTTTAAGATTACTAGGAAAATTAAAAATGTACAAATTATAAAAGTTAAAAATTTGTAACATAGCAGTTGAATTGCATTTTATTTAAAACTGTTCAGTTCAAAAGTGTTAGTAGCTTCCATTACATATGCGCAAATTAGCGAGCATTTGTATACAAAATTGTTGAATAAAACAATGTTTAAACTTCAATCTTAAACATTTTTAATTCAAGAGTTTTATGTTGAAAGCTACGTGAAACGCGGAAGATTGCAGAAATATTGACTTTTATGGAATGTTAATGACTGGCGAAAACAATCTCACGCTTGAAAGAAAAAAGGGAACAACGGCAGTCTACAGTTTACAATCTGATGAAGCAAAAAAATTTTCATTAGTCATATTGTGAACCGAATTGTTTCTTATTGCATTCAGCAGTGTCTCCTTAAGTTCGAAAATATGAAGGTGGTCTATACCTTGGTCTTCTCGTCGGCGGTCATCCTCAGTTGTATAGGTGAATATAACAATACCTTATACCTCTAATTTTTAGTAAGACTTGTTTAGCTTTCTGTTTAAAAATTCAGGTGCACTGTAAAAAAAATTTGTTATCGATAGAAAATTTATCGTTTTGGTTAATAAATTATTTTCTTTGACTTGATTTTTTTTTCGAGAATTATTTTCTTGAAGGCAGTTGTCGTGCCAAGCGTCAGATATCTGCATAAAGTTTCTCTATGATTTTAAGGATCAAAATATTGTAACTGATGTCATTACAAACAAAAAACATTAGTTTTTATGAAAAATGTTAAAATTCACAACAACAAAAAATTAATTTTGACCATGTTTTTTTACAATTGAGTTTTTTTACCGCTGCTTCTTGCGAAATGACATCAGTTATAATATTTCGATTCTTAAAATATTTAAAAAACTGAAAATTTAACTATTTTATGCTTGGTCGGTTAAATTCTAATTCTGGCTTTTCTTATCACAGACCTTCAAATAAAACCCAATTCTTAATTATATTTCATGATTTCCGTGACACAAATATTTTTGAGAGCAAGAGAAGTAACAAAAGCGCATAATCATGTTTTCAAACATTTCGAAACAGATGATTAATTTTTTCGAACCAAATTATGAATTTTCAGGAAAACATGTCTCCATACATCTTATGTTTCATGCGACCTAAGATGAAAATTTATATTTTTTGTTAAATAAAGATGCAAAATGTTATGCAATATTTACGACTGGAGAAAATTGCACTGGACATATTACACCCGGAGATCTGAGGCCTTCAAACCAACTTTTTTCTTAAATTAATTGTTAGAATAATTCTCAGAGGTTTTAAATTTTAAATTTAACAAGATTTTATTTGCAAATACAAATAATCATTCAAAATTACAAGACCACTTTGCTATTAAATATTTAAAAATTTTATATGAAAAGCCTTGAAAGTAAATATAAAGAAATTTCAAACTGCAAAGCTTAAAATTGTACAATTTCAAAAAATGGAATCATATTGCATTAGTCTAGTTGCTTATAATTTAGGAAGAATTGACATTAAAAAAAATAAAAAATAGGTTTAAAATAACAACAAGACTAAAATAAACTACGTAACTGAAACTGACAATCAAAATATTTATTTATTTTGTTAGAAGTTGCATCGTTCTTGTATTAAAATTCAACTGCTGTTTTTTAAATTCGCTTTTTTGGGTTAAAAATTTAGTTGAAGATTAGTCTCTTTGTTTGAAAGTTTAATATTTTGTTGAGAATTTTTTTTTTCCTGATTGAAAATTAAACAGCGTGAGTAAAAGTTCAACTACTTTGTTAAATTTTTTTTAAATCAAGTTTTATTTCATTGGTTGAAAATTTAATTATTTTACTAAAAAAAAAAATTTTTAATAATATTTTATAAAAGAAAATTTAATTTTTGTGCTCAGGATTTATCTTTTGGTTTGAAGGTTCATCAATTTAGATCACAATTCCTGTTGTTTCATGAATGAGAACTTCTTATCATCAATTTGAAAATTTTAAATTGGTATTCGAAATATTTTTTTATTTCGTTTATAAAAGTTCCTATGTTAAAAATATCACAAGATTAACGAACACATCATGTCAAAAATCTTTTCGACAAAAAACAGTTCAGAATCCATTGATATTTGCAAAGTCAGTTGTTTTGGAATCGTTGGACCTAAATACAAAATAGAAATAAATAATAAAATGAAGCAAATAAGTAAATAAAAATAAAGTAAATAAATACACATAAGAACCAAAAGAGCCTCTACAAAGTACCCTTAAGAGCCCACTGAGTCCCCCTTTCGGTCCTTCTTTAAAAACTCAAGGAAACAGCAAGATGAACTTTTAAATGGTTAAATTCCGATTCCACCTTAAAATTTTCATTAGAAACTAACGGAGTAATCGCAATACTTTTTCTTGCAGCGTGAACATTTTTTAAAAATGTCTTTAACTTCTGCAGAAGGTGACTTCAATCGCATTAATAAAAGTTTAAAAAGTTTAAAATATGTTTAAAAATAAGTTTAAAAATAAAATTCGAAATTGGCAAATAAATGTAAATTAATATGTGTAATAATTCAATTAACGTAAAAAAAGAAGACAATATTTTTCATTAGCACGTAAAAACGTCAACAAACATCTCGTCTCGTAACCTCAAGGACACTGCTTGACTGCTCTCACTTGCGCAGCAGCGTTGTTGTTTGAGGTTTTCACTGCGTGGTGCTAGCATCCAGACAAAATTCTTAAAGTTACCGACGGAACCGACTTCGGCCCAGGTAAATGGCAGGTATTTTATTTTTTAAAGTTATTGATGCTGCAAGAAAAAGTATTGCTATTACTCCGTGAGTTTCTAATACAAGTTTTAACGTAGAATCGGAATTTCAACAATTTAAAAGTTCATCTGACTATTTTTTGAGCTTTTTAACAAAAAACGAAGGAGGACTCAGTGGGGTCTTTTAGGGTGCTTTGTAGAGGCTCCTTTCGGTTCCTTCGATTCGCCAGCGACAGTACAAAAATGTATAAACTGATAAATAAGCAAGATTTCGAATAAAAATTTAATCAGTTTATACTTTTAGTTTAATTGACACAATAAGCACAATTACAAAAAAAGGTAATAATAAATTAATGATAATAGTTAATAGTTTTATCTAAATTCAGGACACAAATATACAACGAGCTGTAACTTTAACTCGCAAGTGTGTCATGTAAAGACACCGGGATAAACCTAACCTAAATCTGTCAAATGAAATACAGGATAGTAACAAGCCGTAATTAGGTATTTCAGGTTGGCTGGGTGAAATGTAAGACTCGAAGATGTCTGAAAAAAGTTTTAAAGTAAAATTAATTAACACATACATTGATAAATATTTTTCTGCCCTTCTTAACCAAATTTAAATCTTTTATTGAGTAAGTGCTGTTTAGAAATAAAATTAAAATAAAGTCTCAGTATAATAAACTAAAAGTATACTTAAATAAATATTCAATACCAGTCAGAGCAGAGCTGTGGAAAGATCTACTCTGGTTCGTTAAGACAAGATCATGTTTATGAAGAATGCATATTGCTCGGATAAGTCGGGTCAACTATCTTTGTTTCAACCTCGGGTAATCGGGAACTCGGATAAATGAGGTCCAACTGTATAACCTCATCTTTTTACAGAATCAGCAAAAAGGCAACACAATGAATCGAAACCACCTGCTCCTGAAAATACTGTGACTCCGCAGGATGTAGAATATCTATTATATCACTGGGATGGTAGGCCTTTTTATCCTTCTTCTTATCCTCCGAATCCGGCAGTATATAATAACCCGAATCATCAACTTATACCGAGACCCCACGGTGAGTTAAAAATGCATGTCTTTTGTTAAAAATTAAAACAATTCTTGGCAGAAAAATCTTTTCTTTGTTTGAAAATTAATTTTCCACTGAATATCCAATTATTTCGTTTTTCGCCGAAAATTTATTATTTTTCATGAAAAACTAAACTACTTGAATGTCATTCCCACTACCTAATGAAAAATTAATTTTTCCGCTATTAGGTTCTTGATTAAAGTTGAAAATTGTTGCATTAAAAATTAAACTACATTCGTAAAAATTCGTTTTTAACTCATTAAAAATTATTTTTAAATGTAACCCTTCATTTTTGGTGAAAATTTGTCTTTCCCAGTTAAAACTAAACCGACAGTCCTTGCTAGCTCCAAAATTCGGTGGGTCCCTGTTTTACTGCCCGAGTCAGCTACAATCGTTCTATGTAAATGGCGCTCGTTAGAATGGTTATTTCCCTGAATTGTTGAAAATTCTGTAATTATTGGGACGATGGTAGTGGGGGGAAAAGCGCAGGCTTTGGACCCACTCTGTCGGCTTGTGGGTGCTATTCCGGCCTCGCACTCTGGAAGAGCCTCGGTGGCCCATGCGGTTAAGACTAGCCTAGAAAGGGAGTTGTTCATCTCCGGAGAGTCGTGGAACCAGTACCTCTAGAGAAAAAGGTTCTCTAAGTACTTAAGGCTGTTGGTCTTGGTGGTTCGTCGATTTGTAGACAAATTTGAACAAAACCGACAATAGTTCACCATTCAGACCTAGTTTGCGGTTCGATTGTGTACATTAAAAAAATTTTATCTTCTTTTTCTTGTTTCAGGGCCGTGTTTACAATTCGACAACCCGCCTCATGGTTCCAATTTTGATGGTCTACCTAATCATTTTAATTTTGGCGGGCATCCTTCTCAAGGCATGACGCCTCATCCCTCCATGCATTCTGCTCCTGCCGAATCATCTCAAAATGTCCAGCCTCCACCTCTTTATGTCCCGCCTCCCCCTGAATTGTCTCCCTTTAAGTCAATATTTAAGATTAAAGTTGAAGAATTTCCTTTATGCCGAATTTATCCCACTCGAAATAGGACCCGGGTACTTGAATTTCAATTATACAATTTCCTTCCCGATAAAGATATGTTTTTTAGAAATAGTAATAATATGGTCGACAAAAAGCCAACTGGGGTGCAAATTATGGTAGTACAAGAAAATGGTGACGGCCTTGCAATAGTCGATAAACGAGGGCGTGGTCGAACATCTTTTTTTGCTCTATTTTCAGTACCTCCTTATCCACAAGGAGTACGATCGAAAGTAAACGTAAGAACTAACAAAGTTAATGACATGAGTGATGCTGAAATTCATGAAGTTCCTGGTGGAGTTAACACAATGGGGTTTTATACAATTATACGTTCGGGTGTTGAACATAAGCCCAGGAGCTGTCGATCAGTTCGACAAAAAACATGAAGCAAACTTATATTCAACGATTTGATGAAGATTACAGATGTTTTATTTTATCCAAAAATTGTGCTTCAGAATGATCTGATTCTTATAATCAATTATGTTTTATGCATTTTTATAAACAGCATCTCTATTGTATCAGTTTTTATGCCACGCCCAAGTGATGACCGCCTAGATGCATATTGAAATAGAAAATTTTTTACATCGTCTTTAAAACAAAATCAGTAAGTTTCGATCAATACTTCCACGAGTTAAATGAACAGAAACATTTTTAGAAGAAAAAAATTAATATACAGATCTGAATATTCTTTTCTTATAAATTGAAAAAGAAGTTGAAAAATTGTATTATTTAGCATATTTCATATTTGTTTATTTTTTAGTTTAACTTTTTTGTATTAAATAAAATGTGTTTTTGTTTATATAATAACTATTGCAAATTTTGTAGAGAACTTATATTTTATGTTGAAAATTCAAGAACTTGGTTGAAAGTGGAACAGCTGTATTAAAGATTATACTTTTTTGTAGTTAAAAATTTGGTTTTAAAGTGTTACCATTTGGCTGGAAATTAACACTTTTTTAAAAATGTATATTTTTTGTTTGAAACTTGGATTTTTTTGTGTTTCTCAAAATGAATCTTTAACCTGGAAATTGAATTGTTTTATCTTTGGTTATAAATTTATTGTGTTTTTAATTTATGTAACTCGGTCCAGGACTGATTAATCGGATATTGAAAATAAAGTGCAAATTTCAATTTTTAATTTAATTATTTATTTTGATTCCCTTTCAAAAATGTATGCGAAAATCTGTCTACGAGATACTTGAAAAAATTATTTTTCTTTCACATATATGCGTTTTATCAAAAAATAATCTGCAAAAAATTGGCAGAGATTTTCGCGCTGATTAGTTTTCGTATCGCAAATAGTTTTTTGGGAAAAGTAATTTTTTCTTTGGTAATATAACTTTTTACAATAAAAACAGCTTCCGTCGGCGTCTTTTAAAAAAATGAGCTGTATAAAATTTGCTGATGTTTTCCAAGTGAAAAATGTTACTTTTTCATATTTTTGTCGTATAATGTGTAATTTGGATAGAATGATAGACCATCTAAATCCTTTGATCACATTAAACATTTTTAAATCTAGCGCGCTATATAGCTGCTACATAATTGTATTAGCTCCCGTATCCCCCGCATAGTTGTGGCGTCACTTAACCTATTTGGTAAAATGGATTTGGAAATATTTAATCCCATCGAATTAAACAATTTTTAAAAGAATTTTTTTCCAAAAAATGTAAAAGCAAACTAGCAGGCGCCATAACACGTGGCGAAACGGAGGTTCACGGACGTTGATGCGGTACAGTGTCACTTTTTTGCGCATTGCGCAGTCGGAATGCGCAGTGCAGTTGGGCGGGCACTTTGAATTTTAAAATGATGAATTTGCCAATTTTCCAGCAAATCGAAGAAATTTATATTCATTTATTTTGGATAATAGAGCTATCAACCTTATTCTTGTATGAGTTATGAAATACTATCACCACGTGTGTTCTAACACGCAATTCATCTTTCAAATAAAGTAATTTCTAAGAATTTGAACAGGCTTCAAAAAAAAAAAAATAAAATTTTTAAAGATTTATAGGAAAATTGAGAATGGTTTTTTATTTGGAAATGTCAATAAAAAAATTCGAGTGATTTTAAAAGATATCTAGAAGTTCTAAAAAAATTTCACAATACTGTAAAATTAAAAAAAAAATTGAAACAAAAGGTAGATGTTTCAAGATCTTGAAACAAAATTTTACAGCATTTTAGAGATCCTTAATCTATTTAAAATTAAAATAATTGACTTCTTAATGTAAACAAGGAATCTTCAATCTTCTACAAATTTATAGTTGGAACTGGAATTCATTCAGTGTAATGACAATTTTGACTTGAAACCTAGGAATTTTCAAATTTTAACAAAATCCGAGCTTGTGATGCAAATATTCCAAAGGGACAAAATTCTGAAGTGAAACAGGAATTTTTTAAAAGAATTTTAATTTTAAGTTGAAGCAGGAAGTTTTCAACTTTTAACCAACTCTGAGTTGAAACGGTTATTTATGCAAACAAATTATAATTTCTCTCGGAACAGGAAATGTTAACATTTAAATAAATCAGAGCCTGAACAAGAAATTTTGAATTTTTAACCAATTATGTGTTGGAACTGGAATTGATCCAAGAGAATAACAATTCTCAATGCCAACTTGAATTTTCCCAACAAAATTATTGTTCTGTGTTAAAACAAGGTATTTAAAAAAATTTAATTATGAATTATAAAAGAAAATGTTACAAAAAATTCCGTTTCTTAGAATTAGTTAAATTGGAGAATTTTTGAAAAGAATTAAAATTCTGGATTTGAACAGAGAAATTTTCGAAAAGCATTAAATTTCCGGATTTAAAAAGGGAATTTTAAGTATTTAACAAATTTTGAACTGTAATTGTTCAGTTCAAGAGTGTTAAAATTAAATATATTTAAATGGGATTAGAATCAAATTTGAAACCCTAGAAACTCAAGTTAATGTGACAAATTCCTGAAAATAAAATCAATAATCGAAAAGAAAAAAATTTTCCTCTTCTCCTTTCATACTGTAAAAGAAAGTAAAAGGTTTTAGTTTATTAAGTCTTTTTTATTCTTACCATTATCAAATCACATTAAAAAAACATTTTTAGTAAATAATAACACAGCACCCTTATCAAGGAAAAAAGTACTATATAACAAAATAAATAAATAAAAATAAAATAGCAATGATATAAGTAGCCCCAACTAAGAATCAGTCAGTAGCTCTCATTTTATACGTGCATATTATTGATCATTTGTATAAAAAATTGTTGAATGAAACAATGTTTACGTTTCAATTTTCAAAATTTAAAATTCAAGAGTTTTACTTTGAGTGCTTTCTTTTGCAATAAAGTTTGTATTACTTTGAATGGAACAACTTTTAAATTTAGTTTTCGGTTTCTTACATTTCATTGACCGTGAAAGATATTTACGAACCGGATTATCCAAAAAATGTCCGGAAATTTTTTTCTTGGGTTAAAACGGCAACCGTGCATGTTTTTGAGATTTTTTTTGTTTATTTGAAAATGGAACTTTTTGGTTGAAGATTAACTTTCTTGCTAAAAGTTTGACTGGCACGCAACCGGAAATAAATATTATAGGCGGACTAAGCTAGTTCAGAGAACGGCGACGATTCATCACTTAGAGTCATAGACATATAAAGTATAGGTCGGCAGTCTGTTTGATCCGCCGACGCTTCTGCTTAGAGAGAGAGAGAGAGAACGATTTTAGTGAGTACTTCTTTCTCTTTCTACTGCGGTCGCGTGGGCTGGTGAGCGGAGCGCGCCAACAGTCGACTCGCGCAATCTCACTGACGTCACCAGCCCACGTGACCCCAGTAAAAAGAGAAAGAAATACTGACTAAAATCGTTCTCTCTCTCTCTCTCTCTCTCTCTCTAAGCAGGAACGGGCGGTAGATCAAAGCGCTGGCAGTCTATACATTAAATGTCTATGCTTAGAGTAGACAGTACAGAGTTTACCATCTGATGAAGCACAAAAATTTTCATTAGTTACTCTTTTTATTTTTTCAAGTGAATTTTTCTGTGGCTTTCATGGCTTCTTTTATTGCTCCAAATCATTAGAACTATTTTTTGTTGAAAACATTTTTTTTAATTATTATATTTTAAGATTATTTAGTTCTTTTGAAAATTACAAACAGTGGAGATGATTTCCAAAGCACATTGTTTGGCACGACTTTTGGCAGACCTTTGGCACGACAACTATCTTATCTAAAAATGTAACTATTTTATAATTGCTCGATTAAATACCAATTAGCTTTAGTTGCAAATTTAAATATTCATTTAAAAAATTGTGCATGTACCTTTTTGTCAACAATTCTAATAATAGGTTGACAATTCTATTAAAAATTTAAATATTTTGCTAGCCATGCCTGTATTTTATTAAAAATTATTGTTTTTTGGTAAAAAGTTAATCTTTTTGGTTAAAAATTATTTTTTCTTTCAAAATTCATTTTTTCAATAAATATTTAACTAAACTTGCTGTAGAAATATGTTTTCTAAAAGACACTTAATCTTTTTCTATTTGAAAATTCATATATTTTGTTGAAAATTTGTCATTTTTGGTAGAATATTAAACTTTATGTGTAAAAATTAAACTATCAGGCTGCAAATGGAACTATTAGTTTAAAAATTCCTAAAAAAAATGCTAGTACAGGGTAGAAAATTCATGCATTTTCTAAAAAATTGTTGGTAATATTTTCAATTTTGCTGTTAATTTTTTTGTGACTGCTGGTGTAGAATCAACATTTTTAGTGATTTAATTTTTTTAAATTGTTTTTAATTTGTAAATTGTTTTTTGGTTGAATGAAAATTTATTTTTTCTCAAGTAAAAACTTATACTTTAACTTAAAATTGAACTATACTTTTTTTATTGAAAGAATATCTTTTTTAAATGATAGTTTATATATTTTGTTGAAAAAATTTCCTTTTTTGGTGGAGGATTCATAATCTGGATTGAAAAGTCAACTATTTATTTCAAATTTATTTTTTTGATTAAAGATGGATAATTTTAGTGTAAAGTTCAATATGTATTAAAGTAATTGTAGTAAATAAAAATGAAGCTAAATTATTTTTGCTAGACGATTGATCTTTTTCAGTTGAAAATTTAGTTTCTTTGTAGAAAGTTCATGTTTTTGTCTTGTAAATTCAACCCTAACACTTTTTGTTAAGAATTATTATTTTTTTAAATAATTATTTATCAGTTTAATCAAAAATTGCAATATTTTGGGATAAATTCTCTTTTTTATAGATTTATTATTTCAATTGAAAATTTAATAATTCGATTTTACATGAATAAAGCTTAAATTTTCGTCAGTTCCATTATGAATGGAAATATGAGATGTTTTTTTCTGAAGACGATTTGTAATTAATTTTTGGTCTCTCGCTCGTCGTCGCATCTACAGTTTTTGGAATTTTTTTATGAAATTTGGTTACAATACTCTCCGAAGTAGTCTGAGAACGATGATATGAGCGAAAAGTGCATATTACTATTTATAACAAAATAAAAAATTGTTTTCTAGGCTATTCTGAATTCAATTCCTTATAATCTTCAATGGCTTCGTTTATCGAGTGAAGTTTGAGCAAATATAAACTTTCTGTGGAGAAGTTGTTCAAAAAACTATAAGGAAGTTTTTCGTAAAAACCTTTTTTCAAAAAACTCAATAGGTAAAAAACTGCAAATGCAAAACTTGGAGAGCGCTAACTAAACTCTTGTAGGCGACAGGCATACGGGCGGACACAACTGTAGGTACGCAGGTGAATAATGGGAAAGTTCAGAATAATATTAAAAGTATCGAATTATAATATATTAAAGAGTTTGAATACTTTCATAACGCACAAATAAACAAGTCATATAATAATTTAATAATAAATAATAAATAATAAAATATTATTTATGTGGAATTTATTTTATGGAATCCTCCAGGTATTCCTTTGTTTATATTTATATGCCCATATTTATATTTCCATGCTAGCTGTACTGCGAGTCGTTGCGTCCGTCTAATAGACATGGATTGTTACGAATCGCGCGCTCCAAGTTTTGCATTCGCAATTATTTACCTATTCAGGTTTTTTAAAAAGTTTTTTACAGAAAACTTCCTTATAGTTTTCTGAAAAACTTCGTCACAGAAAGTTTATATTTGCTCAAACTTCGCTCGATAAACGAAGCGATCGAAGATTATAAGGAATTGAATTCAGAATGGCCTGGAGAACAATTTTTTATTTTGTTATAAATAATGATATACACTTTTCGCTCATATCAACGTTCTAAGGGTACTTTGGAGGGTATTATCTCAAAATTTTATCGAAAAATTCTAAAAACTGTAGATGTGACAACAAGCGAGAGACGAAAAATTAATTACAAATCGTCTTCAGAAAAAAACATCATTAATATGGGTATCTCGAAAAGTATAATAGATTTAACTTTTTTGCCAGAGGAAAAAAGATGCGCCATCTAATTTCCTGTTAAAATGCATTCTTCAAAAATCAAATTTTTAAATTTGGATTTTTAGTTGCCAGTGGCCAACCTACCTCATTATTATACTAAGGCTTTATTTCCAAGTAATGTATGATCGATTCCATACAACAAATTTAATTTAATTTATAAAAAATACCAGATATGGAACTTTGTTTAGGAAAATTTCTTTTAAAATAATAAATTATTTATTAACTTTTATTAATTCAACTTAAAAATTCTTTTTGTGAATCAATTGTTCATACTTAGTGCAAATCAAGTGAAATAAATTTTTTTACAACAGAATTGCTATTGGACATCTTTTTTGAATAGTTGTTTTTCAGTTTTATTTTTTTAGATAATTTTGACTGAATCAAAGCATTTTTCAAAATCCGGTATACTCCAAAAGTCAATTTTTTTCATTTTCTTAAAAATTGGGGGCAAGTGTAATTTTCGATCGAAACTTATAGTTTGACTTTGAAAAGTCAAACTGAAATCTCTTTTGGCTGAAAATGAATTTCTTTTTTAATTTGCATTTTCGATTAAAAAATTTATCTGTTTTAGTAGAAAATTCATATTCATTGCATAAAAATGCAGATTCTATTTCTTAGTTGAAGATTTATCTCTTTGGTTGAAAGTTAAACCATTTTGCTGAAAATTTTTAATTAAAAATAGTTGAACTAATCTTTTAATTTTTGGCAACAAATACATTTTAAAGAAAAGTATTTAAATTTAATCCAAGCGGTTGAAGTTCCAACAAAAAAAAATGAATTCTTAACCAAGAAAATTAATTTTTTTGCGAAAAAGACAAATGTTCGACCAAAAATTAGGGAAGTTTTTTCAAAACAAAAATAATTTTTATTCATTTATTTTATTAAATATTATTATTCATAAATTGCCTTTCAAATAAATACTAATTTTGGGACCATATTTGAATTTATTTAAGCTTGCAAATATTAATTTTGAAATGAGCTGTAGAAATTAAAAACATAAGAATTTCTTGATACTTGAAATTAGGCTAGACACAATTTTCTTTCTGTGTATGTAAGATAGGTAAAACATACATTCGCATTCCCTTTTTTATTTCCTTATATTACAAGCGTAAACAATTGAAAATTCAAGAATAAAATTTTTATAATTTTAAAATTACATTTGTTCTTGAAAAAGGGATCTTTCTCCTTCACCACAGGATTGCTGATTTCCGGTCAGGTTTTTTTCTATTAAGCAATTAGGGAGATTAGAATAAGAATCTTAATTCAAAAATATTATTGCAGCAAAGAAGAAAAAGATCTTTTTTCAAGAAAAAATGTCATTTTAAATTTTAAAAAAAAATTTTTTCTTCAAGTTTGATTAAGACGTTAATAAAAAACATACAAATTTCCAGACAATCGTCACAGTCTATAAAAAAATGAATAGACAAAATTTTCTGTTCCAAAAAAGAGCTACAACTTGATCAAGAGTAGGTTTTGGATAGAATTAATATTTTTGGTTTAAATTAAGCAAAATAAATTTAAGAATAAAAAAAATTGTAACACGACGCAGGGCACGAAAAAAATTAATTGACAAAAGTTGTTTACCGGAAAAGTATTTCATTATTTAAACATTTTAGAAAGAAACAAGTAATTTTATAAATATTATTATTATTATCATTATAAATAATAATTGGTTGAATCGTGAACCGTTGAATATTCCTAATATAATTAAATTCGTTTTGATAAATATGACAAAAAATTTAATCTTTTCTTTCCTGTTTCAGGGTCGACTTCACAATTCGACAAATTTTCTTATTGTGCCGATTTTAATGGTTACACTTTCGTTAGATTACAATTTTTAATTAAAAATTATATTTTTGGCCGGTCACTTGACCAGTCGGATAGGGCTACTATCTAAACTGAATCGGGTTTCAAAACTTTCGATCACCATCTTCTACTAGCCAAACTAAAATCTGAGCGAATCGCTGGAAAAGAAATGTCTAGGTGTAGTGGATTTGTCTTGAATAGAAGCCGGCGAGTTGGAATTTCGGCCACCTTAACTTCCCGATCGTCGCCCACTCGATCACTAATTAAAGGAATGACACAGGATGCTGTTCTTAGTCCGCATCTGTTCCCGGTTTATAACAATCTTCCGATAGGTAACTTTTTAGATACTTGCTTGTCCAACTTTGCGATAGGCTGATTCTTGTTGTCCATCGTAGCTCAAGTGATAAGCCTAAGATGAATTTTCAAAAAATTATCTACATCGATTTTTAACCAAATTGTTAGATTTTTCACCAAAGATTGTTCTACCAAAAGAAAAACGAATTTAAAACAAAAATCAATTTTCAATCAAATAGTTAAACTCTCAAACAAGAGGATTTCCTTCCATGGGAACTGTAAGACCTTGTAGTTGGTAGGGAGGCTTAAGCTTGAGGATCACAGGAATCAAAAGGGCCTTGGCCTGCATGCGTATGGATATGGATGTAAGGAATGGGCTCTCCCGGGTTGTTTAAAAGAATCCCCATAGATGGGCTCTCCTGGTATGCATGATTGTAGTATCATAGAAGAGTGAAAGAGCCTAGCTAACACGAGCCTTGTGGATCCCTGGCTCGAGGTCCATCCTGGACGGATTCCACTTCTTGGAATCGGCACGGGAATGACCGTCGGTATGGTGGTCGGCGAACGGTTATTCGTTGAGTGTTCCGCTCACTGTGACCCCCCCCCCCTTCCCCAAGCCATGGGTATAGAGTGATCGTGCCCGTGGCACTTTGGTACCTGGGGGTAACGAAGGTGTTTTAACGGCCTCTCGGGAACACCGGACGACCTCCCCAAGTAATTAGTCTTACCCTTGCATGCGGGACTCTGCAGGGGCCGACCTTTTCTTTCCCTAGCTACTCGTGCGCTCCCAAGAGCTAAGGGATTGACGGTCCCAGTGAGTGAGGTTATGGCAACAGCAGCTGCCAATCAGTCCCTCAATAAAAAATGCATCAACGGTCCTAACAGAAATGTTTATACTACACGGAAACCTCTGGTACCACAGACATAAGATAGGGCTTGAAGAAAGTCCACTCTGTCGAATGTGCGGAGAGGATAAAGAGACACTGCCGCGCGATTGCGGGGAAACGTGTAATAGTCAGAGGCAGTACCTGCATCAACGAGTCTGAAATATCGACCAACAGCGTGGCAGCGGTCCTCACCTTATGAAGAAGGCTATAAGCTTACGGAAAATAGGGCCTAAGGCATAGAAGAGAATGCAACGGGATCACCCAAGCGTCAGGGGCTGTAATGGCATCAACCCAGAAAAATATAAGAGGATTCATTTTTTAAGCAAAAAAGACGACTTTTTGACAAAATGCATATATTTCTCACCAAGTAGTTAAACTTTTTACCAGAAAGATTAACTTTCTATAAAAATATGAATTTTTAACAAATTGCCCACTTCGAAAATTCAAGATTGGTAGATCCAAACCTCCATGGTTCTCAGATGCATTTAAAAAGATATCGCGGGCCAGGGATAGAGGACGATTTAAATGGCGAAGGGATAGTACGAAATTAGTGTCTACCTTCCCGTAAAGGCCCTCAGCTAACCGAATTTGGAAAGTGTTGATCAAGCGGGAGTCTGGTCTCAACAAAAAAGATGCTCTAAGGGGGACCTGCCCCTTGATACAACAGAGATCATCAACTTTCTCTTTGATACCCTCCCTGCAGCAACGGCATATGTCAAAGTTATCCAAGATCTGTTAGAGGCAGCCCAAGTAAGCAAACACCCGCTTTTTCAATTCCACGAAGTTGACTGCGGTCACTCGTATGCATCGGTTCAATCAACCAAAGCTACGGCTACCGACTCTAAATGTATAAATAACTTCGCGATCCTCCTCTGTGTCTCCTCTTGCTTGCCTACTTTACTCGACATTGGTAACTCCTCTCTGAGGTCAGGGATATTCCCTACAGCTTGAAAGGTGGGTATTGTCCGCCCTCTCCCAAAATGTGATCGAACAACTTGCTACAAGGGTCTTTGCCCGATTACCATTCTCCCGTATCTAATAAAGATGCAAGATAAGATTTTCCTTTAACAGCTCTTTTCATAAATAGGCAATAATGGGATGCTCTTAAATCACCAGTATGATTTTAGAAATTTTTCTCGGCGGCTACAACCCTGCTCCATGTATTAGATGAGATAGGCCGGTCACTTGACCAGTCAGAGGTATCTAGTTTAGCCCTATTTGACCTGAGTCGGGTTTCGAAACTTTCGATCACCATCTTCTACTAGCCAAACTAAAATCTGAGCGAATCGCTGGGAAAGAAATGTCTAGGTGTAGTGGCTTTGTCTTGAATAAAAGCCAGTGAGTTGGAATTTCGGCCACCTTAACTTCCCGATCTTCGCCCATTCGATCACTAATTAAAGGAATGACACAGGATGCTGTTATTAGCCCGCATCTGTTCCCGGTTTATACCAATCTTCCGTTAGGTAACTTTGCGATAAGCTGATTCTTATTGTCCATCGTAGCTCAAGTGATAAACCTAGCTCTTAAAGTGCAATATAGATCTATTTTAGAGTATCATGTAACGAATAAAATCAAAGCGGCGTACCTACGTTTGAGAAAATGGTATCCTTTCTGTCGCTCCTTTCTACTCGTAGTAAAACTGTTAAAAACTGAAGCACAGAGAGAAAGTGGAACTACGTATCCTCTCTTTCAGAGTCCTCTTACATGGCGCAACAGAATATGTATTTCATAGATAATAATTCGAAGAATATAAGCGATCTAGAAAATCTCTTGTAAGGAGATCCGATGGCAAGCTATATGTCCTAAGAGCGAACACATCGAAAGAAGAATCCAACTTTTCCTACAATTCTCCGGGCCTCTTAAAGGTTAAAAACTCCTGGCTTCTTACTCCATCCGCACTATTAAGGAGAAAACAACTCAATGCCTTTACATGACAGCATGATTTTTTGCTTTATAAAAAGTAATTTGATTCTTGTCTTCGTTTATCTTTAAGCTCCGCATTTTAATGTAAGCTGTCGTGTGGTTCATGTTAAGGTACCACAATCTGTCCCTTTCTAGTTCTGCGATGATATGGAAAAATGTCTGTTCAAACCGCATATTTCATAAAGTTCTTTTACTTATAGCTTAAAATAGGTTACGAGGGTTAGGTTTGAAAGCAGCTTCAAGCTGTACCCGGCCCTATTTTTGTTGTTGCTGTTAACGGAGAGAGAATTTAGATTATTAACCAATCAGAGCAGATGTTTAGAAAGATCTGCTCTAGTTATAAATAATGCATAAGTCTAGGCTAATACGGACTACTCTTGAGCTATAGCTCAAGTAAGACAGGACTACTATTTTTGTTTCGACTTCGGGTAATCCTGAACTCGGATAAAGCGGGTTCGGATAAACGAGGTTCTTCAATAAACTGCTCGTGGCAATAGAAGTGAGAAAGCAATTAAAAAATACATTAAGAATAATATGGGCGAAGAAAGGAAAAAGAACTAAAATGTTTAATAATGAATGGGCCGCTCGTAACCGTATGCCATAAAATTCGTATAGAAATACTTATCTTTCAATTTTTCAATCAAGGAAGTCAACTGCAACTTAGTCAGAAGCTCCAAGGTTTCTGGGTCCGTTTCTTGTTATTGAAAGGAGGAAATACTATTTAAAAATGACACTATACAATGCATAACTGCGCACAACTGGCAACCGTTACTAGCTCAAGTGCAGAGTATGCTGGAACTGATACATTTATGTGGTACCTGTCTAACGCGATACGTTTTAAAATCTTTACTGTAACTAACGGACTTGGATAGTCTATCATTCTGGCCTGTTTTTTTTAACCAGCTATTTCGTAACCAATAAAAAATGGATACGTTAACAACCATTTTTCTGGTGACTAAACCTATAATTATAAAAATTTAACAACAGGTATGTATCGAATTATCGATTGAAATCCATAAAAACCTCTATTATTTTTTAAATATTGTAAGTATCTAATTGTAAAAAAATTGTTAAAGGTTTGTAATTTTTCTTGAAATCCAATCTTTTTTTTAAAAAACCGATTTCTGGTAAAAAGTGTTAATTCAAAAAAAAAATGGATGTGGGCCCCCCCCCCCCCCCCGGCTCCCGAGGAAGAAAAACCGGTGTTTAATGCTAATTTTTAAAAAGAATTGTTCAAATAAATACTGCTTTGAAAACATTTTTAAGGGCCTTAAAAGAAAGGTCAAGTTTGCTAACCAGCATTCTTTAAGAAACATTGTGGTATCACTTATCGAAAATCCCAATACAAACTAATATAGTCCCCCTATTGAGCCTAACGGCAAACGATACGACAAAAATATTAACAATTAAAATTTTTAATTCGAAAACATAAGCAAATTTTTTTCAGCCCATTTTTTAAAACACGCCTATGTAGTTTGTTTTTATTACAAAAAATTATATTAAAAATGAAAAAATTACGTTTTCCAATTTAGTCCAGACTTTCTTTTCATAAAACGCATATACATATGTAATAAAATAAATCAAAAGAAAAACATTTAAAGTATCTAATAAAAAGTTGCTCGTATATATTTTTGAAGGGGAATAAAAATAAAAAAATAAAAATTATTAACTTTTTAACTACAATAATTATTACCTACCAATGAGTATGATATCTCACATTTCTACCAAAAAAAAATAAACTGCACACCAAAAATAAAATAATAAATAACTAAAAATATCTTAAATAATCCAATTTCGGAATTTTCACCATATATTCTCCACCAAGAAAATACAAACATTGAACCAAATACATAAATTTTCAACTAAATAATTAAATGTTCAACCAAACAATTCTAATTTCAGTTAAAACTCTTATACTAAAATTTTAAGTAGAGTTAAATTTGTAGTAAAAAAGCTCCATTTTTATCAAAAAAACATTAATTTTCGACCAGAAAAGTCACACAACAAAAAAAGGGATTATGTGCATAAAAATTCATGATAAGTAATTAAGCATTAGAGTCGGATAATTCTAACGGACAATTTTTGGATGAATTGATAAATCGTTAATCTTCATAAAATCGTTGCGTTTGAGCTTACTTCAAACTTTTCGTTGATCTGATCGAGTTCTCCTGACCTTATATTCAACACCATTAACACCCTTCGGTGTATAAAAGTCCTTTATACGATCTCCACATGGAGCGTCATAACTTTCTTCATCAGTCATTTGTTTAACGTCGTTGCTTCTTACGTTTACTTTCGATCGTGTTCCTTTTGGATAAGGAGGTATTGTATATAGTGCTCGAAGAACTGTCGGACCATGGTCTCGTTTTATCACTAAAGCAAGGCCGTCATAATTTTCTTGTATTAACATAATTTGGGGTCCAATTGGCATTTATGCTACCACACGAGTCCTATTTTGTAAAAACATTGCTTCTTTGGGATAAAAATAGTATACTACAAGTCGAAGTACCCGGGTCTCATTTCGTTTGGGATAAATTCGGATTGAATGAAAATCTTCAACTTTAGTGTTAAGCACTGTATAATCGGGGGGCGGATCAGGAAGAGGCAGGGGCCTGACTTGATGAGGTGACTTGGCAGAAGCAGAAGACTCGGCAGGAGAAGAATGCATAAAAGGATAAGGTGTCATGCCATAAGCAGGATACATGGCAGGATGATCTGTCATGCCTTGAATATTCTGCCCGCCAGAAGCATAATGAGAAGTGACAGCAATGATATCGGCAAGATCAGGAAAATTCTCGAAACGTGGATGCCACCCTGGAAAAAGATTAAATTTTTTAATGTTTGGAACGGCGCACTGTGGTCAGTTTTGTTGAATTTTTTCTCAAAATCGACGAACTGTTCATGGAAATGACCTAGGGGATCAAAATTTACATAAAAGATAATTTCATAAATAATATAGGAAAGATGTAGAAAAAGACTACGTAATACTCGTAGACGTTTTTTAGGTCGCTGAACCTGAATTCGGGGTTAGTTCCAACCCGTGAGTGCGATTTCATGGTTTTCTTCATTTTTACCCTGCGATGACTTTCAACCCGATCTAATGGGGTAAAAATGACCTCGGATTCTGATTTAGTAATCCCCAAAAGTCCATAAAGTTTTGATTTCCAACAATTCAATGGTTTTTTCTCATTTTTCACCTTCACTTGACCTTTCTTCTGATTAGGTGGGTTCAAACTGACCCCTGGTTCAGATTCAGCTATCCAAAAAACGTCTGAAAGGGAAAGTTTTTTTTGTGATCCAATAGTATACTTCATTTTGCTCTTCACTGGACCTTGATACTGACCTGACGGGATCAAAATAACTTCGTCTGTCATATTTATCAAAGTGAGTTTCATTGGTACGATTATTAAAGGGTTTCTGGGATTGCTCCTTTTAAATCCGTAATAAATATATGAAATTTGAAAATTGCGAACCAAACATCGAAGACCATAATTACAATTACAGAGATGAGTAAAAATTTCTATATAATTTTTGGTTCGCTGATTTTAACGCCGTATAGTCAAAATGTAAAAATTCTGGCGAGTGAGGTCAATATGTCGGTCATAATAAAAAAATAAACCTAATTTGATGAGAAGGGCTGTTGTGTAGACTATATGTTTAAGGTTTATATTTAAAAGATAATATTGGAAAAGAGCAAATTCAATTTTTATCAAACGACAGAAGTTGCAGTCAAATGTTTAATCACAAGATTTTTTTAAAACCAGTGCTCATTTTTTTAACGAAGCAATAAAACTACGTCTGTGTTAATGCCACTAAATGTTACGAATTGTAGTAATATACATGTACGGAAATGATATATAATTTCAAGGATAAACTCGAGTGCTCTGCACAATTGTATTTATTCAATGGGAAATTTCTGCATAATAATAATACATAAAAAAATAAATGAATAAAATGATTAAATAAGAATATTTTCTTATGACAGTTTTATTTGAAGTGCAAAACATTAAAATCGCCAAATTCTTCAATTCCTCTCAAATTCGTATCGAGATATAAGTAGAAGACCGTCGAAGTTTCCGGATCGGCAATCGTGCATCTTCGACCTTTCGGATTCAGAAGAGGATAAATTGATTGCGCGCGCAATTACAGTCTAGCCGATGCACCAAACGACGTTATCTCATTCAAATTCGATTCATTCAAACGTACTTTTCATTGGCACAGAAACTTTCCACGAATTGATTTCAGCGGTTCATAATGCATCGCAAATTTAGCATATAATTATAAAAAAATTAGGAAAAGACGAGTATTTTTTAAGAGAGAGTTCGCCCCTCGCCCCACCATAATGTTTTTTTGAGGTTTTGCTGTATAATTTCATCATTATCGTCACATAGAAGAGATTTGTGAAAGGCCTTTGTCAATTAAAAATAGTTTGAACTACTCATATAAATAAATTATACATGATTTGTCCTTTCTTTGACTGGATTAAACTTGGTCTCGTATATAGCCGAAAAACAAAAGACATTCGCTCACATAGATTTTCATTTGTTTCTCATATTGTACCGAGAAACATAAGGCAATCACATAGACGGTCATTTGTTTCTTGGCTTTAAGCAAAACGTTGCAGTGGGACACTCTACTCTGAGACTTCAGCCTCCTGAAAGGTAAAAGCAGCCAACGTGTAGTATTTAGGATTTTGCTGTTTCTTTTCTGTGTGTTTGTTTTTGTTTCTCAGATGTATACACTTACAAAATGTTTAGCCTTCTTTTCTGTAATTTTTTCTCATTTAGTCTAGGTTATAAGTTCGTGTTCAAGTCTCTTTGCGATTCGCTGCTTTCGAAGCAAAGTGAGCTTCCGAAAGACCTTTTATGGTCATCTAGCGCTGAACATGCTTTCGATGCAAATGTTTCGCAGAAGATGTGCAAATCCTTTCCGTAAGGAGAAACATGTAAGAGGAAATGGTCTGAGGCTTCTACTGGAAAATCAGCAAATGATGTTTCCTGATTTTCCGAAAGGCAGTAAAATATATGGTGCTTGTGGAAAAGAATGTAGAACTCTCAATTTACAGCCATCCAGAGTTATGGAAGAGCCTGGTGTTCATGCAGCGGAAGAGATAAGGGAGAACACATATTTTTGCTTGTCAATGGAAAGTAAGAAAGAAGGATGCAATGAGGAAAATCGCTTAGCGGGTCTCGAAGTCCTGAATCAAATAAAAGAAAAATTAAAGCAGAAGGGCAGACAAATCATGCGTGAATTTGGTGTGTCTGAACGTGAAGCCCAAAAAGCGAAAGAGTTAGTTGCCAAAAGTGGAGTTTTGACTTTTCGGGAAGCCAATCGAGGAGAAAAATTGTTAGAAGTGACTAAAAATTTGGTAATAAACTTCTACGAAGATAACGAGAAAAGTCGACAGATGCCAAGTAAGAAAGATTCCATATCTGTCAAAAAACTAGACGGTACTCGTGAGAAAGTACAGAAGAGACCGATTCTGTGTAATCTTTCAAAATTATATTCCAGATTTGTAGCCCTACATGAAAATGTGAAGATTCGATTTTCGAAAATCGCACAACTAAGACCAATGCACTGTATTTTAGCTGTAGCAAGTGGACCTCGCAATTTTTGTGTCTGCGTTTTTCATGAAAACGTAACGTTAATTTTGAATGCGATTGATATTAAACATTTAACTGAGAGAACTGAGAGACAATTGTCAGATGATCATGACTGCCTTGCAGAAATCATGTGCAGTGAAGCCATTGACGTTTGTCATTTTAGCGAATGCGAATCTTGTCTTGACATTGAAAATTTTAGGAAGTATCTGACTGATCTATTGAACTGGAGATAACTATAAATTTATTTAAAACTTAGGCCATTACACCAGTAAAGTAAATGTAAAATCATAGGTGTCAATAAAAGCTCAATTTATTAAAGCTCAAGTTACATTTACTGCGAACTTTTTCTTCGATATCTATAAGACAAAATACACATCAAGACAATAGAGCCATTGCTATTTAGGACAGAGGGATTTTAGTTTTGTAAGCATCCAGAACGTAATAGAACTTACTATCGCCACGACGTGGTTTTCGGATAACACCTAAAGTACGATTAAAGCTGAAAGGTTAAATATACGGCAGACATACGATACATTCTTCTCGACTGTAAGTTCATTGAATTAAATGGTCTGAAATAGAAATATATCACTACTGAGTCCACAGCTCTTTGTTACGTAACAGGAGGATTGAGAAAGAGATAGAGAAATGGGTGCGATGAGCGCGTTAGGTAGAGGGAAATTGTGACAAAGAGAAGTAGGCAGAAAGATACGTAAGGATTTAGGTTGGTCGAGTTTTTGGGTTTGGGGATTGTGGGTTGGAACGTTTGTGGATATGAAGATTGTGGATTTGGGGTTTGTACGTTTGTGGATCTGGAGCTTGTGTGTTTAGGGGTCTGTGGGTTTGGGGGTTGTACGTTTGCGCAGATGGACCTTGTGGCTATGGGATTTGTGGGTTTGGGTTTTGTGGATTTAGAATTTGTAGGTTTGTGGATATGGAGCTTGTGTATTTGGAGTTTGCGGTTCTGGAGCTTTTTCGTTTGGGGTTTGTGGGTTTGTTGATGTGGGTTTGTTGATGTGGAGCTTGTGGGTTAACCATTTTTTGAATTTTGCAGCAAATCCTGACGTGCTGGCTCAATTTTGCGAATGGATTCATGTTCAGCGAAACCAAAACATAAAGTATTTGGTGGTTATGTGTTATTATTACGTTCTTTAATAATACTTCTTACTCTTTTTCCATTAGCGTTTTACCGCATACTATTACCATTACCACCTTCAATTTACTCTGGCCCTCTTATTGGTATGTACAGGTTTCATGATCGTACATCCGTGTAGATACATTTACAGAAATATAAATTGTGATTTAAGGGCCTCCAGTTATTTTAAGGGATTCATGGAGTTCATCAATCATACGTTGGACTTCGATGAAAAGACCCAAAACCCTAACAACAACCAATTTTTTAAATATCTAAACGTTTTTAATAAGTAATTTCCGTTATATTGGATCGGATATTTAGAATTTGAAAAATATTTTTAGCAAAGAAACTTTTTTAAACGGAATGAAACAATATTTCAGGTACAAAATTAAAATTTCAAAATTTCAAAATTTATTTTGAGGAAAAAGGGTTGACTATAAAAGATAACTTTCTAACAACAAATTGTAATATTTAATATTCAAACCACAACATGAAGTGTAATAAAAGACATAAATTTTAAACAGAAAATGTAATATTTCCACATATACAGTTTTTGCAGTCATGAAAGAAGAAGAATGGTAACCTTTACTAAAAACAAAAGTCAAGAAAGTAATTTAATTTTTACTAGCGCTGTTGATTTTTATGTTAGACCAAAAAGTTTGAACAAAATATTAAACTTTCAAAAAGAGACGAATCTTCAACGAAAAATGTTAATCTTTAAAAAGAAACTCATTTCTTAACAATGATGTTGATCAAAATTTTTTAAGCAAAATAGTTGAATCATCAAGTGAAAAAAAATCGCTTTAAACTAAACAGTTCCATTAATTCAGATAATAGTTATTTGTTTATATAATTTAAAAAAATATATTAACTAATATCATGTGGCAAATGTGATAAAGGACCACACAGTGGGGCAAAAAAAACGTCCATGAACAAATTGATTTTCGAAAGACAATTATTATCCGGTTTTAGCTTTTTTTTTTAAGAAAGTTGATAAAATTTCGCAAAGAACTGTTATGGCCCAATAAAAAAATTTTGTTTTGTTCACTTAATAACAAAAATGGAAAAAAAATTTTATTTTTTTGGTATACCAGATTTTGTCAAATTCTTTGATTCAATCAAAAATACCTAGAAAATAGCAATGCAAATCTTTAAAAAATGATTTTATTGTTTATAAATAAATACGGGAGTAAAAATCGTTTCATGGCGATTGGTGGAGAAGAGTTTTTTATTTACATTAATATAATTTAAGAATTAAATTGTTATTTTAAAATCAATTTTTATAAACAAATATGCATTTCAGGTATTGTTGATGTAGTGAATTAAGTTTTTTCAACGGATTTGACAAAGTGTTACTTGGAAATGAAACCTAAGTTTAATATTTGGCCACAAAAAAATGTATAATTGTTTAAACTTCCTCAATTAACAAATGCAGTATTTGGCTCTTTTTGAAGGAACAAAATTGATTTTTTTGATACAGTTAACTGTAAATAACTGAATTCTGAATTGTTAAGAACATTTTGATGACACTAAACAATATCTTATTGTAAACAACAATTTTTCTAACAAATTTTTATCATTTTATGTATTTATAAATAAATTAGATTTTATTTTTAAGTACTATACGATCGATTCCATAATCAAAAATACCTTATATGTATGTTTGTTTATAAAAAATACTTTTAAAATAAACATATTATTTATTGCTTTTATTAATTTATCAAATTCAGTGCGAATAAAGTGACGAATCATCTCCAATCCCCACTAAATCATTTCCATTCACTTATTTGTTTAGAACAAATTCAATAAATTTGACATCTTTTTTGGATAGTTTATTTCAGTTTTTGAAGTGTTTTTGATTGAATCGAAGCATTTTTTAAAAACCAATATACTTCAAAAGTCTATTTTTTTCATATTTGTCATTAAATATACCACAAAAAATTAAGAATCGGCCTTAACAGTTAGATGGGAAATTTTACTGGCTTTCATTTTAAAAAAAGGTGAAATCGGATAACAATTGTCTTCTGACAATCAATTTGTCCCCGGAAATTTTTTGTCCTCCATTCAGCGCTCCTACTCCCCCACCGCAACCTCTCTAGAGCGCAGTGGAGCAAAATGAAAAAACTAGCAAAAAAAAACAAACTTTTAGGGCACAAATCATAAAACTATCATGTCGTAATTTTTCAACCAAAAAATCTACAAAGTAGATGAATTTGTAATCAAAAATATTAATTTTCAGACGAAAAGATGAATTTCCTACGTAAAAGGACGAATTTTCAACTTTCAAACGAAAATAAAAAAATTTAACGAAGAAATATTCGCATGGGCTTTTAAAATAAAAGTTAATTTTCAAATAAGTACTTAAATTTCAAACCAAGAACAAAAACTTCTTCTAAAAATAAAAAAATTAAATTCTAAATAGACAATTTTTCTATAGACTGAGTGACTTTTGAACTAAAAAAGAACAAATTTCCTACATAAAATGTTAATTTAAAAGAAAAACCAGTATTAATATTTAATCTTTTACCTAAATATTTCAATTTTTTTAATGACACATATTTAAATAAATTTTTAGTGAGGAAAAACGAATTTTTAAAAATGTACTTTAATTTTTAACCCAACAATTTTCAACTGAAATGAAGAACCTTTTAACAGGAAAATAATGTTGTCATAAGCTCGTTGGAAATTCATCCAATTAGTTAAATTTTTAGTTAAAAAAGATCAATTTTTCACGCAAGAAAGTAGTTGGATTTTTAGTTGGAAAATAATTTTCAAACAAAGAAAAGAATTTTCTTTAAAATTGTTTTCTTTTTCAACAAAATACATGAATTTTAAACTCACCGTCAAGTCGGCTTGTAGGTGGATGTTTCTGCTTAGTAGATTTTGCAGCACTTGGAGGCATAGACGTATGGTGGCCAGGATCATCGGCATATAACGGATTCCCAGTTTCAAAATTATGTAATAGGGCTGCTATATCCGCAGGAGTCAAAGTCTCACTATTTTGAGGAGAAGGGAGGCTCACGTCGGTTCTTTGCCTTTTTGTTGATTCTGCAAAAAGATTGCGGATATGTGGATAATTCTCCACAGACAGGGCACGTTGGTGACGATTGATTATATTATTAAAACTACTAGTTGTATTACTGTAACATTTTGTGCAGATCTTCATTTTAGTACCTCATAACAAGTTCCACAGTAAAAATTAAGTTATATTATTGTCAGCCAGAGAAAAAATAATATAACGTACCCGAAAAATCCCTTTAACAGATGTGCACACATGTCAGAAGTAAATTTCTTAGTCACATAGGAAATAAATAATGAACTACTTTCTGATTAATGTTTAAGAACCCTAAAACTGGACTCAAGCAAGACAATGTTCATTTCTAATATTTCAATTTAATTGCAATATACACTTCATATTGTGACGTGGTATATTATACAAGGTCCAAATTAAGTAAATAATTACGCACAATCAACTTCGGTTTGTTGTGGCGTCCGCTCCAGATTCGTGGCATGGGTTACCCTGAGCCGACGCAGCTCAGCTGTTTCGAAATGTGGGTGCTATATTTTACTAAGCTGCGCAAGCGCGGAACTGTGCCACAAGCGCCGCGTGTGAAGAACGCCTCAACTATACTGTTGATCAAACGTTTCGGCTTGTTCGGGGTAATGGTTCTTCCGAATCAGTGGGGCTGTTCTGCTGATAGAGAGGGTTCAGAGGGGGTTGCGTAGACAGCTGAGTTTCAGAACGGTTTTCACTCCCTAGTATTGTGAAAGAACCGCAAATAGGCCCTGCTCGAAGTGCAGAGTTGGCCCACTAATATCGATATTAATGACACACAATTAAGTAGTCTGAATACGTATATTAAGTCATGAATAATTAAGTTACGAATAGTATTAGTAAATCACCAGCCTGGAACGCAGCTGCTGCACTTGGGGGCACATGCTCGGTCCGGTGATGCCTCATCTAAGGGACAGTCAGTTCTGACGTGGTATAATATACGACACCCATATTGAGTAAATAATTACGTCCAATCCACTTGAATGAAAATAAAACTTACTGAGTAAGCTATACATGGTCAAGCACAGAATCCTGAGGAACTGTTATTAACACACACCTCCATAAGGACGGTCTGTTGTTGTAAATAAATCCCGTGGAGGCCTAGGGATTGTCATTAGACTGCTCCAATCTGTGACCAGGCTGCGGGGATATTGTAGTTTATTATGTCCACCCACTAATGCATGCGAACCACAACACAACACCACTCACACACTCAAGTTTAAAGATTCACGACTAGGTAGTCGTGAGTCGTTAATTCACACGACATTTTAGAATACTCCAACGCGAGTTGGAGGGGCAGTAAAAATTGCTACCCACTGTAGAAAACTCTAATATTAAAGCGCTTTCACGGAAATTTTTAGATGAATAGATGCGGGTCGAGATGCGCAACCCATGGTCTGCGCGCCAAAAGCTCTGCTTCGCCTTCTGTTTGACACTCTGTGTTCGACCATAGTAAGGTAAACTTTATATTTTATACTAAAGATTGTGGAATCTCTTCAAAACTCTTGATAAACACAAAGAGTCGTGGATTTAATCTGCCATCTGTTTGGACATGGACGGCTAGAAATACGAGATAATTGGAACAATGTATGGCCGATAATTCAGTGTGGTGGAGACGATAGTTTTTAGTAATGCCTAAATAATTGTTTGAAGGAGGAGGGGGAGGCGTTCTTGTCGATGCGTGGATGGGTGTCTGCAATTATAGACATTAATAATTTTATCTTGTCCGGACGTAAGACGAGGTCAGTTGCGAACATCCTAGATGGCAACGAGCTTTCATGTCAGGAATGGACAGCCATGTTAAAAGTTCGAGAGTACACTACCGCGTAACGTGTAGGTAATATTAGCTAGGTTAACGGGATCTATACAGTGACGGTGGTCCGTAGTTCTTTGAGTTATGATTACCCAAAATAGGTGGTGACCTCTGGTGATCTTCCATGTCACTCATAGACCACCATGTTGGACGATCGTTAATTTTCGATCAGACCAAATGTAATAAATAATAAGGATAACGCAAAAGGATCAGCAATATGTCCATAAGTGACATTTTCAACACGGATCCAACCTCATGCGACCTCTAGAGTGACGGCAGTGAATTATGGGCGAATAAGTTTGGTTGAACTAAATTTCTGTTTTATAGTCACGTGATACATATAATTATGTATTATGATCTTGACGTGATGATTCAGGTGGCGACCACCATTTGCGTCGAGATTTTATTATTTTGTGTCGTGCCTGATTTATAGAATGTAAATTGTTTTTTGCAAATGAATTGTTTTGTATTTCTGGCTCAGTCTCTTCCTAACCCTACTCCTCCCTATGTTAGGCTAGTGGAGAATAAAATAATGATGGGTCGAAGTTTAATAGAGATCAGATTTGTAACTGTTTATCGTTTGAGGCTATTTTAACATTATAAAACGATCTAGTGCCCTCAGGCAAGTAAATTTATTATCATTTATTAAATTAAATGCGAGATTGACCTAGAAATAGCCAGTAGCCTGTCAGGATAAGAATTGAATAATTATTGGCTGGGGTTTCCCCGCTAGAATATAAGAGAAAAATGAGAAATCCTGATCGTCTAAGGCATTAGCCAGCCAAAGAAATAATAATATTAGCGTCTTTAAAAATATTTCTGAGGTTACGTCAATACATAAACACCCATTGTTTGGCAATTAGAAATGCATTTTTTGGTCCTCATATGACGTCGGATTGAAAAAAATTATCTGACAACTCATCCTCTAAGTTTTGTCTGTAACTATTATGAACTTTCTTCGCAAAAAAAAACGGCTAGCAAAACTTTTCGTATTTTTCTCAAAACTTATCGACGTAAGCAGCAATAAATTTTATATTTTAAAATAGAAGTTACTAAATAAAATCTCAATCATAAATGATGGGAATTAAAAAAAAGGAATTTGCAATAAAATATTTAAAACTTTTAGCTAAATATTCCAATTTTCAACAAAAAAGATGCATTTTCAAGCAAGAATCTTAATTACTTTTTCAAATTTTTTAAAATGAAAAACGAATTTTGAAGTATGTACTTTAATTTTCAACGGAATTATTTTCAAATAAATTCAAAAACGTTCTAACAGAAAAATAAACTTTTCATAACCTACTTGAAATCTCATTCAAGCAGTTTGATCCTTTAATTAAAAAAGAGAAATTTTTGACTGAAAAAATAGCTGGATTTTCAGTTAAAAATTAATTTTCAAACGAAGAAAAGAATTTTCTGGCAAAATTTGTTTAAAGTTTTAACAAAAAAGACATGGATTTTTAACTCACCAGGTCCTGGTGCAGAAGTTAGAGGAACATGCATATGGTATTGAGGAGAAGGTAGACTCCAGTTGTTTTCTTGCCTTCTTGCTGATTCTCTGAAAATATTACTGATATATAGTAGGTAATTCTCTAAAGATGGTACTTCGGTATCCATATATTATATGATTAAAATTACTGGTTGTATTATTGTTAAACTTAGTTAAGGTCTTTATTTTAGTACTTGCTAACAAGTTCCTGAGTAAAAATTAGATTATACTATTGTAAGCCAGAATCAAAAAATCAAAACATCGCTTTAACAGATGTCCACACACGCCAGAGGTAAATTTTTAAGTCACGCAGGAAAGAATTAATGAACTACTATCAAATTATGTTTAAAAATCCTACAACTGGACTCAGGAAGTACAATTTTCATCTTTAATATTTCAATTTTAATGTATTATACGCTGCATAAGACTGCAAATAAGATTCGCTTTGAAAATATTTTTGAGGTTGCGCCGACACATAAGCAGCCGTCGTTTGACAATTAGGAATACATTTTTGAGTCCTGCTTAGACGTCGAATTGAGGAAAAAGTTAATTGACTACTCATCCTCTAAGTTTAGAGTGTAAGCATTAGGAAATTTCTTCGTAAATAAAAAAACGGCCAATGAAGCCTTCCGTTTTTTTAGTACCCATCGACGCAGGCAGAAATAACTTTTATATTTCAAAGCAGAAGTTGCAAAATAAAATTTTAGCCATAAATTATGAGAATTAAAAAAAACAAATTTGCAATAAAATATTTAAAACTTTTAGCTAAATATTTCAATTTTCAACAAAAAATATGCATTTTCAAGCAAGAATCTTAAGATTTTTGCAAAATGAAATCATTTAATTTTAATTCGGAAGGACAAATTTTCACTCAAAAGGATGAATGTACTTTAATTTTCAACAAAATTATTTTAAACCATATTAAAAAACCTAACAGAAAAATAAACTTTTCATAACCTACTTGTAATTTCATTCAAGCAGTTTGATTTTTAATTAATTTTCAAACAAAAAAAAGAATTTTCTGGCAAAATTTGTTTGAAGTTTTAACAAAAAAGACATGGATTTTTAACAAACCGGGTCCTGGTGAAGGAGTTGGAGGAACATACATATGGTATGGAGGAGAAGGTAGACTCCAGTTGTTTTCTTGCCATCTTGATGATTCTGTGAAAATATTGCTGATAGATAGTAGGTAATTCTCTGAAGATGGTACTTTGGTGTCCATGTATTATATGATTAAAACAACTGGTTGCATTATTGTTAAAATTAGTTAAGATCTTTATTTTAGTACCTGATAACAAGTTCCTCAGTAAAAATTAGATTATACTATTGTAAGCCACCTTCCCTACGGGCTGTAAAGCCTTGTAGTTGGTGGGGAGGCTTAAGTGTGAGGGACATACGGGTCAAAAGGACCTCGGCCTGCATGCGTATGGATATGGTTGTTAGGATCCCTATAAACGGGCTCTCCAGGGAGGTTAAAAAGGATCCCTATAAACGGGCTCTCCAGGGAGGTTAAAAAGGATCCCTATAGACGGGCTCTCCTGGTATGCATGATTTTAGTATGATAGAAGGGTGAAAGAGCCTAGCTAGCACGGGCCTTCTGGATCCCTGGGTTGAGGTCCCTCCCGGACTGATTCCAGTTCTTGGAATTAGCACGCGAATGACCTGCGGTCCGCATAGCGACCAGTAAACAGCCCTCCGTTGGTATGCTGGCCTGCGAACACATATTCATTGAGTGTTTAGCTCAATGGGACCCCCCCCCCCCAAGCCATGGGTGTAAAGTCATCGTGCCTGTGGCACTTTGGCACCTGGGAGTAACGAAGGTGTTTTAACGGCCACTCGGGGACACCGAAACACCGCCCAGAGTAATTAGTCTTACCCCTGCAAGCGGGGCTTTGCAGGGGCGGACCGTTTCTTTCCCTAGCTGCTCGTGGGAACAAAATGGATCACGCAATACGTAATAAACAAGAAGAAGGGAAAAGGGAGGTGGGGGGAGGGGTTGCGTCCTAACGGGTATAACCCTTTATACTATAATAACCCTTTCATCCCAATCTGTCTCTCCGGCAAGCCAAACCCCGGCGGCGACTTTGCCCGCAGCTATCCCAGGAGCTAAGGGATTGATGGTCCCTCTGAGTGAGGCCATGGAAACGGGAGCGACCAATCAGTCCCCAATAAAAAATGCCACAACGATTCCCAGAAAAGGAGACTGAAGAGGCAAGCGCAGCGGGCTAGTATAGCAGCTGCGGTATCTGGCACACCAGCAACTACAGTGCCGATAACTAGCACTGAGGCTCAGGAGCGGGAAAGGGGCTCGGATGGCATCCTACCGGTAGGGGCTAAGCCCACAGGCAGTCGTCGGGGGTTGGATTGACGCCTGCTCAGAGGGCTGACCCTCTGATGGTGGTAGTGACGGATACGAACTACCCGGATTCGTTGCTCTCCATAGTGCAGTTTGAGCTTTTTAGGGAAGCTATCTGCAGGGCGCTCGAAAGAGTGTTCTCACATCAATGGCCAAAAATCAGGACCTACTTCTGTAGGGGAGGGGTCTTTGTATTTGTGGCAGCCGACCCAGCGGCTAAAGCTTGGCTGCACAAAGTTGTGGTTGAGACAAAGCCTTGGGAAGGCGCAGCTTTTAAGGTACGTGGGGTTGAGTTGCTCCAGAAGATGGTGAAAGCTACGGCGTGGTTCCCTTGGAAACTGGAGGACCCATCTGTGGTGCTCTGTCAGTTAGAGGGATTCAACCCATCACTTAAGACAGAGTCCTGGCGAACTGTCAGGCACGATAGGCCTCAGGAAGATGACAACGGGAGATGGAACCAAACACCTCCTTGTTATGCAAATTCCTGTGTTTCGGGCGAGGGCTCTTGGGGTCCTCAATTACAGGCCCTTCTACCACTTTTGACAGGTCAACTATAAAGTTGCCGGCCAGGTAAAGGAGGAGCCTGTCGTCGTACAGGGAGACTGGGAGCAGACCTAAATGACTAGCTCCGGTCTAACTATTATCCAAATTACCTTGCACCACAGAAAAGTCGCCTCTGCATTTTGGAAGAGGGGCATGGCTGCGAGGCACACAGGCGTCTCGCTAATCCAGGAACCCTGGTTAGTACGGGGCGCCATCAGGGGTTTAGGGGGGTCTGGTTTTTGGTACAGGGACTCCAAGGGGGTCAATCCAAGGTATTGCATACTGGCGAATGGAATCAACGTCATCCCTCTGCTTGAGCTGTGTTCCAGGGATTGGATGGTAATAGCCACTGATCTAAAAGGAATAGGGAGGCTAGTCATGGGATCGGCTTACTTTCCACATGACAGCGATACCAATCCACCAGTGGAGGTACGTACACTGGTGGAACACTGCAAGGTAAGGGGTCTTCCTCTTCTGTTGGGATGCGTTGCTAACACCTACCATACTTTGTAGGGTAGCTCAGGCGTCCACTCAAGAGGAAACGATCTAGTGGAATACTTAATTACTACTGATTTAGATATTCTTAATACGGGGAATACCCCGACGTTTCGTAAGTCGGTCAGGGAGGAAGTCATTGACATCACTCTCTGTACCGGTAGTTTTACAGACAATATCAAGAAGTGGAGAGTCTCAGATGAACCCACTCTCTCAGATCACTCACAAATAGAGTTTGAGTTGGAATCCATTGTACCCGTTTCTGGCCTTAAATGGGCCAGAAATCAAAGAAGAACGGACAGGGTTCAGTTTTCCACGGAACTAAGAAGTGCACTCTCAGAGATGCCCAGGTCAATTAGAGACGCAAACACCCTGGAGATGGCGGCCGAGATTTTCACGAAAACCATAAAAACTACTTATGAAAGTAGCTGTCGACCATCAAGAGTCCGAAAGGCTGGGGAAACACACTGATGGAATGGAAAACTCGAAGAGCTTCGCAGGGAAACCAGAGAGAGGTTTAGACGTGCCAGTAATGGCAAGTCGGGGACCTTTGGACCTCATTCAGGACAATGAGGGATGAATTTAGGAATGCAATACGTATGGCAAAGCATGAAATCTGGACCAACTTTTGCACAGATATCGAGAAAGGAGCACAGGCGGCTAGACTGGATAGGCTGCTTTCTCGAAATCCGGATGCTATACTCGGCGCTCTGAAATTGTCCGGCGGGGGATAGTCAGAGTCTGACGGGGACACCTTGACTCATCTGATCTAGGCACATTTTACGGGCTTTACAAAGTTAGGAAAAGAGCGGAGGACACCTCTGAGGCAATCAAAGTCGCCTGTGGCCCAACTGGGCCCGAATCGGCGGCTAGCGAACGAGATTGTTACCCCTGCCAGGGTCAGGTGGGCCCTGAAGTCCTTCAGTCCTTTCAAGTCTCCGGGTCCTGATGGTATATATCCGGTCTTGTTACAGAAGGCTGGTGAAATCATCATAGGGCCGATTGTGAGACTTGCTAGGGCTAGTCTGACTTTGGGTTATGTTCC